>MU968551.1:11705641-11903031 GCA_034641835.2 Pinus albicaulis | reverse complement strand
TGATCTAGGTGGATATTGCGGGCCCCGCCATTCCACTGGGGCCCCACCATTTTCTTCGCCTTTCGCGGCATCAAACTTACTATTTTTAGCGGTTTTTCGGATCCCGAACTCTGCAGCCGTTTGAGGCCCTAAACGACATTTTGGGCATCGCCGGTCGTACAGTGATTATGTTCCAAAATAGATATTCACGGCGACATTTTTATTCCTCCTCGGATAGAGCTTTCTAATGATGTATCATGTGCGTCAAACGGAGATAGTATGCCAAAGTTACGTCCCTGGGAAGTCGAAACACCAATTTACCCAAACGGGGCCCATAGTTTTGGCGCTTCATCTCCTAGGGTTAGGTTTTTGGGATGTTTAGGGTTCTCCATTGTTTCTCAATAATAAATAGGCCCTCGCGCCTCATTGTAAAGCAGTTCAGAGGTCTGTAGCCACCACATCTCTTCTCAGAGATTCGCTACCAGCACCCTAGCTATTTTATTTCCATTATGTCTGTAAGCATGTTTCTGTTATTTGATATTAATGAAATGAAGTGTTATTTCCGCTGCATCTCTGTATTTATGGTTATGTGTTTATTCTGTTGCGTTCCTGCATAAATCCGGATTAGTGGTATCGGAGCGGTCTGCTTTTTCTCGATCCTTCTTTGCATGTCCCCAACGAGGTCGGGGTATAAGGAGCTAGGGCTCGATCTGGTGGAACCTTTGCAAGATCAGCCTCGCAAACCTCGATGGATGCCCATTGGGGATGAAAAGAAAGATGAGGGAGCAAGAGATCCTATCAAAATATTTCTTGAGGAGGCTCCTCAAAAACAAAGGAACGTGATGATGGATAACTTTGCCTGAACTTTTCAATGGCCGCCCACCGGCGGCGCACCGCACTAGTAGCCACTCCGGGATGCTACCTTTAAGGTACAAGTAAATTTTGACATTCCCATATTTGAGGGTCAAATAGATGCAGATGCCATAGATATATGGTTGAATCTATTAGAAGGATATTTCTCGGTTCATGATTTTTCTTACTGGGAGAAGATTATTTTTTCACTCCTTAAAGTTACCCCCCATGTCAAGGACTGGTGGGAAACCTACTGTGAGAAAAAGGGCGATATAGAACCCTCTCTATTCTCGATTGTACCCACTTGGAATTCTTTTTGAGACGCCATCAAGGAACAATACTATCCTGTGGGGAGCTATAAGGAAAAGTACATACAATGGACCATGTTGCGACAACAAAGGGATCAAGATGTGCATGAGCTGATGAATCTGTTCCATACCCTACGCACAAATTTGGGTATCAAAGATTCAGAGAAACATCTGGTGTTAAAGTATCACAGTTGTCTACACAGATACATTCAAGAGGAAATGGAGTTCCTCGAAATCTCCTCGCTTAGTATGGCATACCGGTATGCTGCCAAGATTGAGCAGAAATTCAAACAGAAGAAACAAGACTTTGGATCTGCGAATCAAAATCAAGGGAAACATGCTCCCAAAACATAGAACAAAGGACAGAGCCAAGGCATGGCAGCTTAAGACAACTTGTCAAAGCCACAAGCAAAGAACAACACCGCAAAGACAAATAAGGACACCAGGAAGTGGCATAACTTCCATAAGAGCTCCACTCACAACACAAGTGAGTGTCGGGCCAAGCAGTCGCTGGTGGCCGAGATGAGGGCTTCTGAGTCAAATGCATGCTCCGAATCTGAATCAGAACCTGAAAAGGGGAATTACAAAGGGAAACATATTATTGATATGGAGCCCAATGCCACTGTTGCCACTATGAAGATCCATAAGGAGGAACTGGAAGATCCAGAGGAGGAGGAATGCCTCTTCCAGTCCCAAATGTGGGTAAAGGGCTCCCCGGTATAGTTCATTGTCAATAATGGGAGCCAAAAGAACCTCATTTCAGCAGATTCTGTGAAGCAGTTGGGCTTGGCGACCACAGATCACCCACAACCATACACCATCGGGTGGCTTCACCAAGGACAAGATCTCCGCATCAGCTAGAAATGCCGCCTTTCATATAGCATCAAGCCCTTCACAGATGAGGTATTATGTGACATTGCTGCTATTTTTGTTTCTAATGTATTATTAGGACAACCATACTTGTGGAAGCATCATGCTGTGTATGAGTCTTGGCCTCGCGCTGTTATTATTACTTTGGGAAATAAGTTGTATAGGATACCTGAGGTACCACATCCTGCCGCTGTCTCTTTGGTTACTGCAAAAAAATGCAGTAAGCTCATTTCCCAAACCAGGAAATTCATTTTCATGATGATCTACCCCTAGGACAAGAAGAAGATTGTGGTCAAGACCTCTAGACAGGGCTCCTCTACATGACAAAAACAAATGGAAAAGGCTATGGAGGAGTACAGGGACATCTTCACCTCACCCATAGGGGTTCCTCTGCATTGTCAGGTCAAGCACCCGATTGATCTGATCCCAGGTGCGCCACTACCCAATGGACCAATCTATCGGTGCTCTGTTCTGGAGAACAATGAAATCAAGAGGTAGATTCAGGAGCTGCTGCAGAAAGGTCACATCCGACCAAGTTCATCGCCCTGCGGGAGCCCGATCATGTTCATACAGAAGAAGGATGGGATGTGGAGACTCTGTATTGACTATCGGGCGCTGAACAAGATCACTGTCCGGAATGCGTACTTGATCCCATGGATTGATGACCTTCTGGACCAACTCAAAGGGGAAAAATATTTCAGCAAGATTGACTTGAAGTCTAGGTATCACTAGGTACCAATCAAACCCTCTGATGTGTGGAAGACTGCCTTCAAAGCCAAGGAAGGCCTTTTCGAATGGTTGGTCATGCCTTTCGGGTTGACGAATGCTCCCACAACCTTCATGAGGTTGATGGACGACATCTTTCGGCCATTCACCAAATCATTTGTAGTGGTGTACTTAGATGACATTTTGATCTTCAACCAGACTTAGGAAGAACACCTCCACCACATTCGACAAGTCCTCCAAACACTGCAACAACACAAGTTGTGTGCCAATTTGGAGAAGTGCACTTTTGGCATGACCTCGGTTCAATATCTGGAATACATTATTGATGAAAGGGGGGTGCACGTGGATCCAACCAAGATCCAAGTCATTCGGGATTGGCCAGCCCCAACCACTATAACAGAGCTTCGCAACTTTCTGGGTCTTGCTAATTTCTACCATAGGTTCATGTTGGGATTCTCTCATATCACTTGGCCCTTGAGTCAAGTCGCCAAGGGAGGAGTGAGAGAAAAATTCTTTTGGTTGGAATCTCAAGAGAAGGTGTTCATAGAATTGAAAAATAGCCTTTGTTCTGCCCCAATAGTCACATTACCATACTTGCAACAACCATTTGAGATCAAGACAGATGCCTCTGACTATGCTATTGGGGCAGTTCTTACTCAACAAGGACATCCAGTTGCATATCACAGTGAGACATTGTCTGACACAGTTCGCAAGTATCCCACTTATGACAAAGAAATGTATTCCATTGTGCAAGCTTGTCGACAATGGAAGCATTACATTTTGGGGAAGGAAACAATCATACACACAGACCACCAGCCCCTGCAGTTCATATAGACATAAGGGAAGTTGCAGAATGATCGCCATCAAAAGTGGTCCACATATCTACAACAGTTTCATTTGAACATCAAGTACAAGAAGGGTAGCACCAATAATGTTGCAGACTGCCTTAGTCGACCATTGATCATGGCGCTCACCACCGTTCTCAATTCTTGTGGGCACGAGACCTCTGATTGGTTGCTTCTCTATGAGAGAGACCCAAAATTTGGCCACACATACAAGGCACTCTTGGCGGGTGCGCAAGTTCCAAATTTTCACCTCCAAGATGCACTTTTATGTCACCTGGGACACCTTTGTGTTCCTTCAAGTGAGCGTGCCAAGATGATATGAGAAGCACACTACAATTGAGTCGCTAGGCATTTCGGGGTTGAGAAAATAGTAGCAGTATTGCAGAAGTATTTCTATTGGCTGAACCTTTGAAAGGATGTTGGGAAGCACATCAGATCCTACACTGCTTGTGCCATTGCCAAACTGACTATCAAGAAGCAAGGCCTATATACTCTGCTACCTACCCCTAGTCTACCTTGGGAATCCATCTCCATGGATTACATGTCGGGTTTGCCTTCTACTAAGCATGGAAATGACTTTGTTTTCATGGTTGTCGACAGATTCTCGAAGATGGCCATTATGGCAGCCTGTAAGAAGAATATCACAGCAGAAGCCACTGCTAAACTCTTCTTTGAACAAGTGTGGGTGCACTTTGGGATCCCACAGTCTATCATATCAGATCGGGATAGTAGGTTCCTTAGCACATTTTTTTCCAGCCTCTGGTCAATGCTGGAAACCAAGCTCAACAATTCCACAAATTTCCATCCCCAAACATATGGCCAGACAAAGGTCGTCAACAGAATGATTGTACACATTCTGCGCATGTACAATTCAAAGCATCCATGCACATGGGATGAGAGCCTCCCCTATGTACAACATAGTTATAACCGGGCTCTCCACAGCTCAATCAGCCACAGCCCCTTTCAAGTGGGCTTGGGATTCCAGCCACTATGTCCCATTGACATAGCCATGCCATTTGTGGCTACTCAGGCCGATTCGGCTCATGTCTAGTCTGAAGTCGACAAAGAAAATAGCTTTATCAAGTGCATTCAGCACATCCGCAAATAGGTTAATGACATATTAGACAGAGCCAATGCTAAGTACAAGCAACTCCATGATCAACATCGGATGCCACACAACTTCCAGGTGGGCGACAAAGTGTGGCTACATTTGCAGAAGGAGCGCCTCACTAGACCCCATCGCAAGCTTCGCCCACTTCGATATAGACAGTACACCATCACCAAGGCTGTAGGGAACAATGCCTTCAAGCTCAGTATTCCACCATTCCTTTGTTTGCACCCAATATTCAATGTGGACCGCCTTCATCCTTACTTCCCACCTCTACTGGACACCTCTGACATTGCAGAACAACTCACACCAACATAGTTAAAACCAAACTGCATGGAACAGGCCACCACAGATTGTATCATGGAAATGAAAATCAAGAACACTTGCCAACAAAATATCCAACTATATCAGGTTGTCAAAGATGGCCAAATCCTGCACCAAGGAAAGTGGTTCACCAGGGACCAAGTTCAGCAGAAGTTTCCTCATCTCATGGAGGAAGTTAACGCAATGGGGACCATTGCTTCCTAAGGGGGGAGGAATGATCCAGGTGGATATTGGTGGTCACTCACCTATTCCACTTGGGGCCCCATCATTTTCTCTTTCATTTTTTCAGTTTCGGCACAAATTACTATTTTTAGCAGTTTTTCGGGTCCTGAACTTCTTGAGCCGTTTTGAGGCCCTAAACGACGTTTTTTGGGCATCGCTTGCCCAAAAAATATGATTTTTTTTTGGAATTGATATTCATGGTGACATTTTTAGTCCTCGGATAGATCTTTCTAATGATGTATCATGTGTGTCAAACAGAGATAGTATGCCAAAGTTACGTCCCCGGGAAGTTGAAACACCAATTTACCCAAGCGGGGCCCATAGTTTTGGCGCTTCATCTCCTAGGCTTAGGTTTTTGGATGTTTAGAGTTCTCCATTGTTTCTCCATAATAAATAGGCCCTTGAGCCTCATTTTAACACATTTCACAAGTCTGTAGCCGCCACATCTCTTCTCAGAGATTCGCTACCAGCACCCTAGCTATTTTATTTCCATTATATTTGTAGCCATATTTTTTTTATTTGATATTAATGAAATGAAGCCTTATTTCCACTGCATCTCTATGTTTATGATTATTTCTATATTCTGTTGTTTTCCTGCATAAATACGTATCATTTTATTAACCTCAGATAGTACTTGTGTGGATTATTTCTATGTGGTCACATGAGGTATGGAAACATCAAGCAGTGACGTGCCTAGGGTCAAATCAATGGAGTGCTTCACATGATAGTGTAGAGGAATATTTGTGGGTGAGGAGAGAATGCCATCGTATTCCTCCACGAATTTGTTCATCTTCTCCTACTATGTAGGGGAGCCTCGTTTCAAGGCTGTGGCCATCATATTATTCTTGCCCTATGGGAAAATTGTAATGAAAATATTTTTTTTTGGTTTGGGAAGCAATCTTACTGCGTTGTTTTGCAGTAGTCAAAGAGATGGGAGGAGGCGGTACTACCTTCGGTATCCTGTACAACTTATTTCCCAAAGTAATAACAACAACATCAGGCCCAGACTCATACACATCATGTCGCTTCCAGACTCAGACACATCTAGAGGAGAAACATAACATAGTACCTTATCTGTGAAAGGCTTGATGTTGTATGGAAGGCAGCATTGCTGGCAGCAGTGAAGATCTATTCCTTGGTGAAGCCACCCAATGGTATATGGTTGCAAGTGTGCTATGGTTTTTAGGCCAAGCTGCTTCAAAATATCTACTGAAATAAGGTTCTTTTGGCTTCCGCTATCGACAAGGAATTGCAGTGGAGAACCCATCACCCATATCTGTGAATGGAAGAGGCACTCCCCCTCCTCTAGATCCTCGGGATCCTCCCTCTGGAGCTTGGTGGTGGAAACAATGGCACTAGGATTTGCATCAATGATCTGCTTCCCTTTTTCATTTCCCTTGTCTGGTTCTGACTCGGGATTAGAACATGCATCTGATTCGGGTGCCTTCAGTTCGGCCACCAATGAGTTTTTCACCCGATACTTTTTTGTGCTGTGAGTGGGGCTATTATGAAATTCACACCACTTCCCCGTGTCCTTTTTTTTTTTGGTGTTGTTTTGAGTCACCTCACTTTGGACTTGCCCCTTGTTCTGCGTTTCAGGGGTGCCTTTCCCTGGTTTCAGATTCGCAGATCCAAAGTATTGCTTCTTCTGCCTAAATTTCTACTCGATCTTGGTGGCATAGCGATATGCTGTGCCAAGTGAGGTAATGTCAAGGAACTCCATTTCCTCTGGAATGTATCTGCACAAATAGTTGCAGTACTTGAGCACCAATTGTCTCTCTAAATCTTTAATACCCAACTTTTTGTGTAAGGTATGGAACAAATTTTTCAGTTCGTGCACATCCTGATCACTTTGTTGCCGCAACATGGTCCATTGGATGCTTTTTTCCTCATAGTTCTCAATGGGGTAATATTGTTCCTTGATTCTATCTTGGAACAAATTCCAAGTGGGTGCAACCGAGAACAGAGAGGGTTCCCTCTTGTCCTTCTTCTCACAGTAGGTTTCCCACCAGTGTTTGATATGCGGGGAAGTTTTGAGGAGTGAAAAAGTAATCTTTTCTGGGTTGGAGAAATCATGGACCGAGAAATACCCTTCCAACAAATTTAACCATCTATCTACGATGTCTGCATCTATTTGGCATTCAAATATAGGAATGTGGAAGTTTACTTGTACCTTGAAAGTAGAGGCACCTCCAAAGTGGCTGCAGGATGTAGATGTGTCATCGATGGGTAGCTTTGAAGGATCTGGGCAATGTTATCCATCATCGCATTCCTTTGTTTCTCAAGGGCATCCTCGAGCAATAATTTTATAGGATCTCCTAATCCCTTGTCTTTATTTTCTTCCGCCATGGGAGGTATTTTGGGTTTGTGAGGTTGATCTTGCAAGGGTTCAACTAGATCGAGCCCTAAATCCTTATACCCTAACCTCGTTAAGGACATGTAAAGAAAAACAGAGAAAGAGAAGACTGCTCTGATATCGCTGGTCCAAATTTTTGCAGGAATGCAATAATATGCATAAATAAACATAAATACAGAGATACAGTGGAAAAAGAACTTCACTTCATTAGTATCATATAACAAAAATATGCTTACAAAAAAAATGGAAATAAAATAGCTAGGGCATTGGTGGGCTAATCTCTAAGAATATATGTGGCAGCTACAAGCCTCTGAACTATGTTCCAATGAGGCTTGAAGGCCTATTTATTTTTGAGAAACAATGGAAAAACCTAACCCTATGAGATGAAGCGCCAAAACTATGGGTCCTGTTTGGGTAAATTGGTACATGAATCTTCGTAGGAACATAACTTTGGCATATGATCTCTGTTTGGCATGCTTAATACCTTGTTATAAATATCTACCTGAGAACTACAACTTTTGACATGAGAACCATCCAAAAAACTTTGTTGTTTCTCCTGGTTTTCCCTTAAAAATTCGTTTAGGGCCTCAAAAGGACTCCGAAAGTTCAGGACCCAAAAAAATGTTAAAAATAGTAAGTTGTGCTGAAACTGAAAAATTGAAAGAACTGATGGTGGGGGTTCAAATGGAATAGGTGGGTGGCCACCAATATCCACCTAGATCATTAGGGCCTTGAAATGGTCTCAGAAGTTCATGACCTGAAAAACTTCTAAAAATAGTAAGTCGTGCTAAAACTTAAAAACTAAAAGAACTGATGGTGCGGGTCCAAATGGAATAGGTGGGTGGCCACCAATATCCACCTAGATCAATATATAACTCAATTGGAGCACAAGATCTACATCAAGCTCAAAACCCTTCCCCAACCTGCGAGGAAGTCAGGTGTAATCTCTCTTATTTATAACATAAAAATGGATGCATGCTGCGTAGTTGATCATTCGAGATTGGGATCCATTTATTGTTCCATTGGTCTTGTTTCTTTATGTATGGTGATCTAATCAGACACTACATCATGGAGCACCAAATCTTGGCAAATATTTATGCAATAGAACTGGTGCTTTGAATGAGAGCATACTTGATTTGTGTAAGCTTTGCCTCTGATTTTGATCAATTTCTATCTTGCTTGGTCTCCCATTGGCTTCTCTATAGTTTTTTGTATTCATTTTGATCTCCATTGATTTTATTTGCTTCCGATATGAGCTGATATTAGATTCGGAGTTTTGTTTTTCATTTTTTATACGAGAGAATAATGCATGGTGCATTTAAAATCAAGTTTTGGAATTTTTCGTAAATAATTTGATTTAATTGATCTATGATGCTTTTATGGTTGATTGAATTTTTTTAGCTGATTTTTGTCCCTAACTGCTACCTTACAGGAATGTCCCTGCGGTCAAGGATCCTTAGCCACTGGCTAGCAAGCCAGTGCATGTGGCCATACCCTTCGAGGCAGTTTTGTGCCTACGTTTGGGGCTCTTAGAGCTTGAAAAAATCTTTCTCTCTTCCTGAATTTTTTTTTTTCTTCCTTTATCAAGTCTAGGCATCCTGTTTTCTTGTTAGACCTAGTCCAAATTAAATTTTTTTCACTAGCTTTTCTTTAGATAGGTTATTGTTTTGGGGAAAAACACCCTAGAGGTTTGTTGGGTCAAAACCTCCACAGATCAGGGCATGCCATTCAGAAGGACTCACACACAACCACACTTGAATGCTAAAAACTAGATAACAACGATAGTAGAACTCACCCATAGTCCTACGTTCGATGTAGATCCCATGGGGTCCAAACCCCCAGCAACCCTTCTTTCTCTTCAATCTGAAAAACAAGAAAGAACATGCACGGAAAACTAGTTGTACAACATATATTGCTCCTAAATGTTAGTGTAATCCATGTGAAACATTATATGAACAATAATAAATTCTTAATGATCAATCTTTTCACATATGAAAATAGAAATTAACACATAAGTTCAGGAACAAGATGGTTCTTCATTATTGCGAACATCATGTAGAGAAATAAAAAGTAGAGAGATCACCTGAATCCTTCCACGATCTTCGAACAGACCATCGTCCGGATCCGTCCCGCCCTTGCCTCGCTAAGATACTTTCAAGACTTGTGCACTCGAGATGGAATATAAATGGATGAACATCTCCAGGAAACAAGGGTTTCCTGTAAAAATCTGGGAAAGTGTAGGAGGCACGGGAATTCAGACTTGAATTGGGATTCCAACAGAGTATAATGTCTATAAATTTCTTTCTCCCTTAGGCCATGCACATGAGGGGATTTTATACTCCCTCAAAGTAGTTTCAATCAGTTGGAAATAGTTGGCCACATGCTGGGGTGGTTGAACTACTAGAGTAACCATCAACCCAGCCCAAAAACAGGGAATTTTTATATATTTTTTAATGATTTTAAGGGCATACGCAGAAAAGTACATGTGGACTCACGTATACACGCGGAAAATTTTGGGCATACCCGTGTATGGAATTTTTAACACTGTTTTTTATGAATTTTGTTCAAGTCTGTGGGAATGGGTGCCCAAGGCCATAGAGACAATCATGAATCACATGAGGGTGAAAAATGATGCTATAATAGTTAGTTGCCTCCTTAGAATAGTTATTGTTTTTCATTAGAAATTAAGCTTCTTTTTCACTTTCCAATCTACTGGAAATGTGTTTGGTTTATCATTTTTTGTAGCCAATCATTTTTTGTGCGTCTCTGATTTGGTCCCATTTTATCAGTTTGTTCAAGGTCTTCCATTGTTCATTATTATTCAATTTTCTTCTTGAGTTTTGATTGGGTTCCCTAGATTGGGGTTTGATTTTTTCCTCTTAACTTCATTATCATATTTGGTTGGCTATCTTCAACATTTATTTAGACCTGATTTACATTTTTCCTTTAGATTTTATGGCTTTTTCTCATTTTCGTTCCCTCTTGTTGAGCAATCTCTTTTATCTCTTTGTCATTTGTGTCACAAATGATGGTGTTGTGACTAGTTGTGCATATATCATTTGAACAAGTTATCTTGAGTGTGTTTTTTTGTGTTGTGTCACCTTCATTCAATCTTGTTTAGGCCTTCTTGCATCTTGGATTCAGTTTAGTCCTTGGTAGAAAAATGGACCTGGTTGAGCCATTTTCCTATATCCCTATATTCATTGACATTTCCTTCTTTATTTTCACTTTGGATTTTAGTTTGAATTCTTTGAGTGTATTTTGATTGGGCTTTCTTTTCCTAGCTATTTCACTTTTGGAATGCTTTGTGTTCTTGCTTGGGAAACTTACTTTGGTCTCTTTTTAGCTTTTTTTTTGGGTGATTAATTCACAAATTCTTGGGATATTTTTCATTTAGGAAGATCTAGTGAGAAGTTCATAATAATAGGCATTGGTGTGCTCTGAAAACTCTTACCCTCCCATAGCTATCATTCATCAAAGTGAAAATGAAAATTGAATATATCTGCATTACGGAGACTAACTAAGAGTCTTAAAAGCCATCTTAATTTCATTCCGCATCCTGATTTTATAAACAACAACCATTAAAATCAACATGATAATAAAATTAACTAGATTCGTCTTTTACTTTTACTGGTAGTACACCAACACTAGCTTAGGATAGTGTCCTGGAGATAGGAGTGTCGTTTAACTACTTAGAGACCAAAAGCTCAACTTAGTAGCTTGTTGTAGGGAGTAAAATACATTTGCAGTAGTGTGGTTTGGAAAGTCCTTCTTGCAATAGGGTTAAGAATGAGATCACACATGGGCTAAGCGAGGTGACATGACCCATTTTGCTTAGTTTTGGGTGGCACGATATAGTGGAATTTTCACGCATAAAAATGGTTTCATTATCACTTGGGGAACACTCGGGAGATAAATCTCAAGGGAGGTTTCAGTCTTGGATTCTTTTTGGAGTTAATTTTCCTTCCCTTGCTTGTAGGCTTGTCTTGCGATTATCCCTCCAGGTCATGTTATTGCCGGTGGTGACCATAGTGGCCTTTATTTCTAGGGATCATACACAGGTGCAGGTTTGAGGTCGTATTCTATATACCAAGGACAAATATTATTCATACTCTGTCAATCCTCTCAAGGGGTGTCCCACATCTAGTGAGGGAACTTGTGTCAAGTTCGCAAATAAAAGGAATGGGAAGTAGGTCGCTAGTATAAATATTCCACTGAGAGATTATTTTTAATTTATTTTCGTGTGCTATCTTTTAGGACGTTTCTAGTGTGTTTTGTTTGCTCTGAGTCCATAGTTTTGGACTTAGGGTGTTTTTAATAACATAATTCTAATTATATAATATCACCTTGGCTAAATTTTTTTGTCAACAATCACATCATCTTCAAGGTTTACTTATTGAACAAAGTGGACTCATTTCCCTTGCATGGAAAGTGCTTGTCATCTGTCAAGACTTAGATCATCACATAGTATTGGAATATGTGCCTGGTCCCATTGATAGTGATATGGTCTCTATTGAGACTTTGGCAGATGAATTTGACACACCTGCCAATCCACCTTTGACTGACCTATTAGGAACTACGTTGTTGCGGTTGAACCTAGATTGTTCCACATGATTTTTTCCACTCTTTAACCTATGGAAAAGTTTGAGTCATCGGTAGACTTGGTTACTCTGTTAGTGTTTCCACCTCTCAGTGTGGCCATTATGTTAATTTGAGAGCATGTTCTATGCCATTTTAGTTTAGGGCACAAAATACTGAAGCAGATAGAACATACTAAAAGATTTATGGAAGACAAGCCAAAACAGAGATGATGAATGGTGGCATTATGGCGATCAGCGGGATGCTTCTACCAGCAAAGTCTCCAATAGGTCATTCAGCCAAGTGTGTCACAAACAACCCCAAGACAACCCAAACAAAGAATACTCCACAAATACGCAGCACCAAGAACGCAGCTCCATTGCCTTCCAGAGAGAAGAAAATCCTCCACACATTGTGTGTATAATGAAATCCAAGTATCTCCAATATATAGGCATCTTTGAGGGTGTGTGGCATGTCCTTTAAGAAATTTAAGTCTATATTATATTCCAGGGCGACCTAGCACATAAGTGAAATAAATTCAAAGTACATGTTCTACTCATCTGATCGAGATGATATTTAGATCAATATTACACCTCTCTGAAAGAGGAATCCAATAAAAATATTGGGATCGTCATCTAAGCAGCACAACTCATAGTTTGGACCTAGTTGCCAAATTTTAACACTCCCTATCAACTAGGGAAAACTCCGTCCACTAGTGCAATCCAAACATTGTGCGCCATCCCACTGTAACTTGCTTTGTTGGCCTCTTTATTTCAAAATAGAAGTGGTTCAGTCATAAAGAAATAATACCTTGCTGACAGATTCAGCCTAGAGGTACAAAGCCTCTATACGACTCAAAAAGAGTCTCATACCAACTCGAAGTTGTTTTACCTGACCTGAACTCAATTGGAGGTCCAAAACCTCACTACGACTCAAGAGAGTCATATACTAACCCGAAGTTAGTTTCACTGACCCGAAGTCAATTGGAGGTCCGAAACCTCGCTAAACTTGATCCCAGATCAATTTTTTGGACACGTGCCATCCTATACATAGAGATTAAGGAAATATCCATTTGTGTCCATCAGTATTTCTATGGGCTCTATTCACATTTCTCACCTCATTGGCCAAATGAGAGGTACTTCCCATGAGTCTGAAACTCCATCGGTAGGATGCATATGGGGCACAGATAAAAGAGAGGTAAACCATCTCAATATCATCATGGTGGGGAGGGAGCACACCAACTAGGTTCAGCAAGCCTAGCCCTGTGTTTTCTTATAGCACCAAAGCTATCCCCAAAACCCCCTTTTGGAGCTCCCAGAGCTCATCGTCCAATAGGACCCTCCAAATAGGGTCACTCCATGATTCCAAGATTCTAACAAAAGGTTAGGAACATGACCTTCCCCAGGGACACTATGAGAATATCTGTGAACTGCTCATCAGTTCCTATATGATCGAGCCTTACGGTGCCTCACTGTACCATATCCTAGATAAAATGGTACCAACCATCAACATGCTTAGATCAATCGTGGAACCTGGGATTCTATGACAAATCAGATCTAGAAATGAAGTAGAATCCAGAAGTGCTCTTATGATCCACCACACTACCAGCCCAATCAGCATCAGTATATCCAAGGAGTGTCATGCTCCTGGTAGTGTATCTCAGCCCATGGTCTATCGTGCCACAGAGATATCTCAAGGGTTTCTTGGCACCAACCCAGTGAATGTTATGATCAACCATGTGTTGACTCAAGGTGCTCACTGCACAACTTACATCCAAACGGGTGTTCACTAACATAACCATAGCCCCTACGAGTTGACAATACTCAGTAGGATTTGCTAACATGGGCCCAGCAGTGCTGCCACTCAACTTCTTAAAGTTGAGCTCCATCGGTGTCGACATGGACTTACAGTCCACCATACCAGAAGCTTCATAATGTATTTTCCTTGAGAAAGGAAAATCTCGCCAGATCTCTACCAAACCTCCAGACCTAGGAAGTAATGCATCAATCCTAGGTCCTTCATCTCGAACTCAGCAGCGAGCTCCCTCTTACACTAATGAATGAGAGGGTTAGCACCTGTCAGGAAGAGGTCGTCCACATACAACACCAAAATGAAAGGCTTTTCTCTATCAACCTTGAAGTAAAGGTTCAAATCAGTATTAGTACGAGTGAAACCCAGCTTCATTAGGTAGCTATCTATCCTCTCGTAGCAATCTCTGGGTTCTTGCTTTAGCCGATAGAGGGCTTTCTTCAACCTGCAGACATGGGTGTCCTACTCCCGGAATTTGATCCCTAGAGGTTTCTCTACATACACCTCTTCCTTTACTGCAGCATGCCAAAAATATGTCTTTACATCCATTTGATGAAGATTCCATCCTTGTGTAGCAGCAAGGGAAATAATATATTATAGGTGCAATAATAATCAGTGCCTTCCTAGAGAAGTCTTAGGCAACACATTTTCCCATCATATCCATGCTTGATCTTATATAGAGGTGACAACAGCTTTGATCTATGGTCTAGGAACCATATCCTAGACATCACCCTCACATCCTTGCAAACTTTGATGCTTTACAGTTTCTTCAATGATCGAGGCTCATATTGTACTCATGGCAGCTAGATACCCCTGGTATTTATATTGCTTCTTGGTTTTCTTCTAGAATTTCCCCATCTGAAGCCATATGTCTTTGAGCCATGAAGATCTTCTTTCGTTCAACAATGGTATTAGCTCAAGAGCATATACAAATGTATTCTCCCTCTTAATTCCAAATTCTCTTGAGAGAGAATACATCTATTTTAAATGAGGGCATCCGAGACACCAACTTGGAAAGAGGTATTATTCTCCCATAGTCAAAGCCATCCAAACAGGCTTTGTTGATCATGGTTCAAGACTCCAACAACGTGATTGAAGGCGGCAAAAACGTCTTAGTTCACACTTCAAATTTATCATTTCGCTGTAATGTAAGAATAATACTGTCACAAGCTTACTGCTATTATGAATCTCGTAAACATGGGTGTTTGTCTATGTCACTGCCATAATGACAGTGACATAGAATCATAGATTTAGCTCCTCAAAATGGCGGTTACAGGGATACCTTCTGTTCTTTCATCACTATTTTCTTAATCATTAATAGTACTGAATATTTAAAGCTTACAAGAATTACCTGATGTTCTGTGGAGATCTGTTGTAGCTTCCTCAAACAACCCTCTAATATTTTCTTTACTGCAACCCACAGAACTAGGGATCCCAATCATGATTCCTTCTCTCATGATTCTTCACTTGAGGGATTCATATAATAATTATGCATTGCTTCTTATCTTCCAGATCTACCCAACTACAGTTAATGGTTGACTGATCTAGGGCTTCAAATCTTTAGATCTCAAATCTGCAATTTGTTTCTTAAATTGCACAAGTCTAGGAACCAATCATACAGTTGTTCCAAACACTAAATCAACCCTTCTTCATGCCATTACATCCCTTATATGACACCTTTCTTTTAGCATAGCCATAAGGATACTCCTGCTCATCAATGTTTTTTCCCCAACATCCAACAGGATAAATCTAGTCAAGACACTTTCTAAGGTCACTGCCAATAGATTAAGTTTAGGTATATGTTGGTTCACAACCACTGTCACTAGTCAACTGTGTCAGTATCATAACACTGTTATATGAGGCACTTCACTACCCCTGCATGTAAATATATTATAGCCTTTGTCAAGTACATCAAAACAATTTCTTAAGAATTTCGGCTTTAATAGATATAGAACTTGCAAATATTTGTCTTCACTTGAAATCCTGCCAATGCATCATATGCTTAGCCTTACTGCATCAGGTCTACCTAACTCAAGTCTAGTGAATGTTACATGTGTTCCTTTGTTTATATGCAGATTTGGGCCACTTAGGGATAGAAATTTTCTTGCTTCCCTTACACATAAGAGATCCTCAATTAGGGCATCATTTAGTTCTCAGTATAGCGTTAACTGGTTAACACAAAACTTCCAGGCCATTAGGCCTTCCTTTTGAAGTAGAACGAGAGCTATGTCATTCTGAAATGTGACCTTGTTAACTAAAAAATACTTTCCAGACAGCTCCTGAAGTATTCCCCTATTGAAGCTTGCATGAAAAGTTTTGTTTCTGGTTCGAGCGTTGCTAAACGTACAATTTGTGCAATCTACATATTTGATCTGCATTCTTGGAATAATATCTTCTTTGCAACAAAAAGGCATGCAATCCATAGAGATAATAGGTATTGTTAAATAAAAAAAAATTGAATATGACATCTTCAAACATATTTATACATACATTGGTCCTCCTGCAAGGCTGTCAAAACATGGACTTCCCTTTGTGCCAGCGGCTCCCTAATACAGCAACATATGCTACCATTCTATTAGCGTACCAAATTTAGATATCTCCAGACCTGCTGCCCTCATTAGAATCCTTAATAATGATCTAATCATGAATTGCCAAGTGTGCCCACCTTATATTGTACAAGGTCCTTTATGACAGCAATTGTAGGGCACCTTGTCCCCTTAGCACATCACAAAGATGACAAGCACATGATCCAAACACTAAATCATGGACCCAACACAGCTCCACAAGACACTGTTGTAATACTGTTTGCACTGTTTGTTCACTGCAATCCTAGTTAGGGCACGTACTGCAGCCCCAGTTTCACCACACACTCAGGAAAAAATCCCTTCTAGGGTTATGGTTCACCTTGGAGGGGTTCCTCCAATGCCACACTACCTCCTTAGGTTGTTTTCCACCCTCCAATTTGGCCCACCTGTGTGCTATGCCCCGTGGCCTAGCACCACAATTATCGTGTTGCTTCCAACCCTTCAAAATGTACCCAAACAGTCACCAATTTTCAGCATAATTCTCTCCCTGAACTCAAGTTACTAGCCCTTAAACATCTACACACAACACTTAACAGTCTGTTGTACCCTCAACAAACTCGGCCTCTTTTTTTGTTTTTTTTTAGGCATACACTATGCTGCCCTTTGTTGGCCCCTAGGGCTGGTCTGTACCAAAATTAGGCCTCTCATCCCCCTTATATAGGATTGTACAGACCTTCAGTCCTTCCTGAAGCAATTGCTTTGAAGTGTGGCCTCTCAAGGAGATAATTTATCCCTCAAATTGTCCACAAACCAGCCCAAAAATAATACACAAACTTGGCTTGCCTTTCTTCTCTTGAATTTGGACCTGCAAGGACATGTTAACCCATACCAACCTCCCAGAATTTACCTCAAGGCCTACGTAGGATAATTTTACCCAAAAATAACTTTAATAACCCCATGCAATCTGCCCTAAAACACGACGGCAGGCTCCTGCAGTTTTTTGGCCCTGAAAGAGATAAATCAGTTCTCCTTTTCCACATCTAGCCTCTTCTCCAATTCGGATGCTTCAGAATTGTTTTATCTTGCTCTTGTCGATGAGTTGCACTTGTTGGATCAATAGATCAGAGATCAACAGAAATAGGGCTTTGTCTTCATCTCAGCTCTGATACCATGTTAATTTGATAACATGTTCTATGCCATTTCAGATTAGGGCACAAAATACTGAAGTAGATAGAACATACTAAGAGATCAATGGAAGACAAGCCATAACAGAGATGATAAATGGTGGAATTATGGAGGTGAGTAGGATGCTTCTACCAGCAAAGTCTCCAACAGTTCATTCAACCAAGTGTGTCACAAACAACCCCAAGACAACCCAAACAAAGAATACTCCATAGATACATAGCACCAAGAATGCATCTCCATTGCCTTCTAGAGAGAAGAAAATCCTCCACAGTGTGTATAATGAACTCCAATTCTCTCCAATATATAGGCATATTTGGGGGTGTGTGGCACGTCCTTTAAGACATTTAAGTCTATATTATATTCTAGGCCGACCTAGCACATAAGTGGAATAAATTCAAAGTACATGTTCTACTCATCTGATCGAGATGATCTTTAGATCAATCTTACACCTCTCCAAAAGAGAAATCCAATAAAAATATTGGGATCATCATCTGAGTAGCACAACTTAGAGTTTGGACCTAGTTGCCCAATTTTAACACATTCCTACTCCTTCATCCACACCTCTCCCTTCTTTCTGGGGAATTCCATGAGTCTCTCCCATGGATCCTATTAATTTTCCGAATGTTTCCATTCCCACACCATCTTCTATGTCTACTATGGTACCTCAACCTAGTCAGTTGATAGGTCCATGAAATTTTTCACTAAGAATTTCCCAACCCACCATTTTGTTCCTCAGTTAGGCACAATTACTTCCATAAATATGTGGGGGTGATATTTATTTGTCTCTAGTCAACCTTAGGGAAATGTAGCTTCTATTGTGTCACAAGTTTGGTACTGGTCGCTCTTTGGAGGGGGGCCACCTACCAAGACTTTTACTAGAGGAGCTAGTTTACTTGGGGGAAACCTTGCTACCAATGTAACTATCTCCCATCTGGGTTATCCTCCTTATGTCGGTCCTACTATGTAGAGTGGTCCTTGTTTTAAACCTATGTACAACCCCATAAGCAGTCATGCTCTTGAGGGTCCATTTCTCTTTGGAGGTTTCTACCCTGGGGGGTGACATCCATATACAATTTATGTTGGCCCGCAACAATATTTTGATGGGGTGAATCATTTTCTACACCAACAAGTTCATAAATCGAATCTGTTTATGGGGGGACCACAAGGTTAGTCAGGGGATTATCCTACCTATGATCCATTTAGTCAAATACACAATCTATTTTTATCCTCTCTCAATTTACCAAATTTGGCCAAATGGACTAATGACCTCACCTGTCATGATCCCTAGTGGCCACCCATGCCCGCCAAGTTACCATCATATATTCCCAGTGTTGGCGAGAAATCAGGTCTCGCGGACAAGACCCAGGTTCAAGAGTTGTGGCCAACAAAGGGGTCCGGTGTAGTCTAGGAACACGCCGGCATTTTCACCCTGCTCAGGAGAGCAGTGCATCTCACCTGAGGCGTGCCGCAACCACATGCAAAAGGGGATGAGATCAAGGGCAAGGAACAAACCCGCAACTAAAGAAAGACGGTTCATCCATTCATATATAAAGTTATATGCGCAAGATTACTTAATAAGCATTGCAGACATTCATAAATAAAATTTTAAACCGGCGTAAACGCATTACATGCACACGAACACCTTATTGAGACAGCAACCTTCTATTATATTAATCTCTTGGCCTAATACATGATTACATGGCAATCTTCCTGTTAACTCTCAAGGCTGATACAGATGAATCTCAGAACAGAAGGGTAGAATAGAGAAGATAAGAAACCGTATGGAGCATATGCATGAATCCCCCGCAGCTGCTCTGCGCGTCCTTCCTTGTCTCTGGCCTCGCGACTTCTTCAGTATGCATTCAACTCTTAGCATTCAACCCCATTTTCATCCGGGTGACTGTTATTTATTCACCCGCGCTCGCGACTATCGGCTCCTCTGCGTCTTCACTTTGGCTTCTCTCAGCTTCTCTTCTGATGTCTGCGTGTTCCACTCTCTGTTTTCTGCTGTGTTTCCTCCATCTGCACGTATCTCCATGCTATCTCCAGCTATCGAGTGCTTCTGCGCCACCTTTATAGCTCCGCAACTCCTGGTAGTTGCGACGCGGTCGCGGTTGCCATGTGTATTTATTCCGTGACTCAAAAAGGGTCAAAAATCAACATGTCTTGGCCAAGATGTCAAAACTAAGCAAAACAAGGGCCCCAACAGGCCCCGACCACAATTCCTTGACTCGTCCGCGAGTCAATCAAAAATAACAGTTTCTATTTCCATTGCCCCGCTGGCACCCGTATTCTGCTCCGTTGTGCCTTCGCCCTGTGCCCTTTCCTGCTGTGCTCCGTCACTTGGTTGTTCAAACAAGGGCCCCAACTCCGGGACCCGGCAGAGCGCTGAATCTCTAAGCTCAGTGAAGGCCGCCACCGCTTGCTGCCATTCCTGCATAAGCAAGTCGGCGTCTTGAGAGATGCGGTTGGTGGCGGCTTTGTCTATGGGCGTTAGGGCAGCCCCGAACAGGGTGGCGAGTTGGGCTTCTGCCTTGGCATTCAGCTGGTGCATAGCGTCAGCATGGGTGCGAAGGGGCGGACGAATCTCCCGGATGACGTGCTTGGCCGCTGCTGATTCGGCCTCAGTCTGCTGCATGTGAAGTTCCAGCTCGTCCGACTGGGCGTAGAGCTGATCTAACCTTGCAGGGTCCGTAGTTGCCTGAATGTCCTGGGCAATCTGTTGCAGCTAGGCAGCGATAGGTTGCGTCTTGACCGTTAGCGCGAGGGAGCATTCCTGTAGACTTCACAAAAGGGCAGAAGCTGCGGCTGCAGTGGAATGGAGAGTGGCTTGCATACTGACTGCCTGCGTCTGTTTGGCAGTCACCTGTCCTGAATGGTCGGCGGGTGGATAGGCCTCTTACCTCCAACTGACAGATCTCGCTTCCAACGGTCGGTTTGTCCGCTACGTTCGCCGCAAGATTTAGGGCCTTCTCTCCTCTCCACATTCACCACAGCAACAATAGCAAATGAATGATTTTGGAGGGAAAACCGCCTCATTAAAAGAGAACCCATGTTTCTCCTTTCGACTGCTGCGACCACACCGTAGCCCCGTTCGACGAACCGTCAGCACCGCTGGACAGATCTCACCGAGCTCTCAAATGGGTTTTAATTAGTTTTTGGTGATTTGATACTTCACCCGGACACATTTTTTTCCACGAAGGGTCACTTCACCGCTCCTTAAAATCGAATTTCCTCACTTACGCCACTTGTACTTGGGGCACCATATCGCTCCCTTACTTGTCCATGCTCGTGTCGATTTTCGTCATGAGTGCCCACCTTGTACTCATGCTTCCATGACCCCCCATTGGGGCCTTTACTGTGTGGCAGCACTATAAAGTCGCCCTTGTTTAGAGCATCCAAGTCGAGTCATCATTGCATTCATGGAGTCTATCCTACGTCCTTTTACACCCCACTATAGCCCTCCATTCTTCATTGCTTGGTCCCTGTCTTGCGTCGCACATTATGACCTTCAGCCCCACTGTCCCCTGCCCCTTCCGATATTGTGTCAGTCGCTGCCATGTCATTCATGCCCTTTATGCTCTAACAAGGGAAGTCGTCCATTCGCCACTCCATCCTTCCCATTTCCGCTATCATCATTAGTGTCAGTCTGTCCGTCGCTCTATTGTTATCCTCTCGTGCCTTAGTTGAGGATCTCTCATTGCCTCACCTAAGGCGGGCCTCCTTCTGTCGACCTCAACACACTTATTCCAGAAGCAAGGTCTAGAGGGCGGTGTACCTTCGTTCCAGCTTCCACTTTTGTTCGGTGCCTCGGATCAGGCAGGGGGATTTCTCACCTCCCTTTGACTTGGTTGCTTCTCCAGCTCCTTTCAGCATGATCGAGACCGTGATATCTTGGACGATCCGGTGACCCGGCAGCAGCCTCTCGATGATTCCCGGGCGTGTGTGAGATGTCTCGGCCCTCATGGTTTTTAGGCAGAAATTGCTTCACAAGATTTGCTGAAGGTTCTTTTGGCTTCCGCTATCGACAAGGAATTGCAGTGGAGAACCCATCACCCATATCTGTGAATGGAAGAGGCGCTCCCCCTCCTCTAGATCCTCGGGATCCTCCCTCTGGAGCTTGGTGGTGGAAACAATGGCACTAGGATTTGCATCAATGATCTGCTTCCATTTTTCATTTCCCTTGTCTGGTTCTGACTCGGGATTAGAACATGCATCTGATTCGGGTGCCTTCAGTTCGGCCACCAATGAGTTTTTGACCCGATACTTTTTTGTGCTGTGAGTGGGGCTATTATGAAATTCACACCACTTCCCCGTGTCCTTTTTTTTTTTGGTGTTGTTTTGAGTCACCTCACTTTGGACTTGCCCCTTGTTCTGCGATTCAGGGGTGCCTTTCCCTGGTTTCAGATTCGCAGATCCAAAGTATTGCTTCTTCTGCCTAAATTTCTACTCGATCTTGGTGGCATAGCGATATGCCGTGCCAAGTGAGGTAATGTCAAGGAACTCCATTTCCTCTGGAATGTATCTGCACAAATAGTTGCAGTACTTGAGCACCAATTGTCTCTCTAAATCTTTAATACCCAACTTTTTGTGTAAGGTATGGAACAAATTTTTCAGTTCGTGCACATCCTGATCACTTTGTTGCCGCAACATGGTCCATTGGATGCTTTTTTCCTCATAGTTCTCAATGGGGTAATATTGTTCCTTGATTCTATCTTGGAACAAATTCCAAGTGGGTGCAACCGAGAACAGAGAGGGTTCCCTCTTGTCCTTCTTCTCACAGTAGGTTTCCCACGAGTGTTTGATATGCGGGGAAGTTTTGAGGAGTGAAAAAGTAATCTTTTCTGGGTTGGAGAAATCATGGACCGAGAAATACCCTTCCAACAAATTTAACCATCTATCTACGATGTCTGCATCTATTTGGCATTCAAATATAGGAATGTGGAAGTTTACTTGTACCTTGAAAGTAGAGGCACCTCCAAAGTGGCTGCAGGATGTAGATGTGTCATCGATGGGTAGCTTTGAAGGATCTGGGCAATGTTATCCATCATCGCATTCCTTTGTTTCTCGAGGGCATCCTCGAGCAATAATTTTATAGGATCTCCTAATCCCTTGTCTTTATTTTCTTCCGCCATGGGAGGTATTTTGGGTTTGTGAGGTTGATCTTGCAAGGGTTCAACTAGATCGAGCCCTAAATCCTTATACCCTAACCTCGTTAAGGACATGTAAAGAAAAACAGAGAAAGAGAAGACTGCTCTGATATCGCTGGTCCAAATTTTTGCAGGAATGCAATAATATGCATAAATAAACATAAATACAGAGATACAGTGGAAAAAGAACTTCACTTCATTAGTATCATATAACAAAAATATGCTTACAAAAAAAATGGAAATAAAATAGCTAGGGCATTGGTGGGCTAATCTCTAAGAATATATGTGGCAGCTACAAGCCTCTGAACTATGTTCCAATGAGGCTTGAAGGCCTATTTATTTTTGAGAAACAATGGAAAAACCTAACCCTATGAGATGAAGCGCCAAAAATATGGGTCCTGTTTGGGTAAATTGGTACATGAATCTTCGTAGGAACATAAATTTGGCATATGATCTCTGTTTGGCATGCTTAATACCTTGTTATAAATATCTACCTGAGAACTACAACTTTTGACATGAGAACCATCCAAAAAACTTTGTTGTTTCTCCTGGTTTTCCCTTAAAAATTCGTTTAGGGCCTCAAAAGGACTCCGAAAGTTCAGGACCCAAAAAAATGTTAAAAATAGTAAGTTGTGCTGAAACTGAAAAATTGAAAGAACTGATGGTGGGGGTTCAAATGGAATAGGTGGGTGGCCACCAATATCCACCTAGATCATTAGGGCCTTGAAATGGTCTCAGAAGTTCATGACCTGAAAAACTTCTAAAAATAGTAAGTCGTGCTAAAACTTAAAAACTAAAAGAACTGATGGTGCGGGTCCAAATGGAATAGGTGGGTGGCCACCAATATCCACCTAGATCAATATATAACTCAATTGGAGCACAAGATCTACATCAAGCTCAAAACCCTTCCCCAACCTGCGAGGAAGTCAGGTGTAATCTCTCTTATTTATAACATAAAAATGGATGCATGCTGCGTAGTTGATCATTCGAGATTGGGATCCATTTATTGTTCCATTGGTCTTGTTTCTTTATGTATGGTGATCTAATCAGACACTACATCATGGAGCACCAAATCTTGGCAAATATTTATGCAATAGAACTGGTGCTTTGAATGAGAGCATACTTGATTTGTGTAAGCTTTGCCTCTGATTTTGATCAATTTCTATCTTGCTTGGTCTCCCATTGGCTTCTCTATAGTTTTTTGTATTCATTTTGATCTCCATTGATTTTATTTGCTTCCGATATGAGCTGATATTAGATTCGGAGTTTTGTTTTTCATTTTTTATACGAGAGAATAATGCATGGTGCATTTAAAATCAAGTTTTGGAATTTTTCGTAAATAATTTGATTTAATTGATCTATGATGCTTTTATGGTTGATTGAATTTTTTTAGCTGATTTTTGTCCCTAACTGCTACCTTACAGGAATGTCCCTGCGGTCAAGGATCCTTAGCCACTGGCTAGCAAGCCAGTGCATGTGGCCATACCCTTCGAGGCAGTTTTGTGCCTACGTTTGGGGCTCTTAGAGCTTGAAAAAATCTTTCTCTCTTCCTGAATTTTTTTTTTTCTTCCTTTATCAAGTCTAGGCATCCTGTTTTCTTGTTAGACCTAGTCCAAATTAAATTTTTTTCACTAGCTTTTCTTTAGATAGGTTATTGTTTTGGGGAAAAACACCCTAGAGGTTTGTTGGGTCAAAACCTCCACAGATCAGGGCATGCCATTCAGAAGGACTCACACACAACCACACTTGAATGCTAAAAACTAGATAACAACGATAGTAGAACTCACCCATAGTCCTACGTTCGATGTAGATCCCATGGGGTCCAAACCCCCAGCAACCCTTCTTTCTCTTCAATCTGAAAAACAAGAAAGAACATGCACGGAAAACTAGTTGTACAACATATATTGCTCCTAAATGTTAGTGTAATCCATGTGAAACATTATATGAACAATAATAAATTCTTAATGATCAATCTTTTCACATATGAAAATAGAAATTAACACATAAGTTCAGGAACAAGATGGTTCTTCATTATTGCGAACATCATGTAGAGAAATAAAAAGTAGAGAGATCACCTGAATCCTTCCACGATCTTCGAACAGACCATCGTCCGGATCCGTCCCGCCCTTGCCTCGCTAAGATACTTTCAAGACTTGTGCACTCGAGATGGAATATAAATGGATGAACATCTCCAGGAAACAAGGGTTTCCTGTAAAAATCTGGGAAAGTGTAGGAGGCACGGGAATTCAGACTTGAATTGGGATTCCAACAGAGTATAATGTCTATAAATTTCTTTCTCCCTTAGGCCATGCACATGAGGGGATTTTATACTCCCTCAAAGTAGTTTCAATCAGTTGGAAATAGTTGGCCACATGCTGGGGTGGTTGAACTACTAGAGTAACCATCAACCCAGCCCAAAAACAGGGAATTTTTATATATATTTTAATGATTTTAATGGCATACGCAGAAAAGTACATGTGGACTCACGTATACACGCGGAAAATTTTGGGCATACCCGTGTATGGAATTTTTAACACTGTTTTTTATGAATTTTGTTCAAGTCTGTGGGAATGGGTGCCCAAGGCCATAGAGACAATCATGAATCACATGAGGGTGAAAAATGATGCTATAATAGTTAGTTGCCTCCTTAGAATAGTTATTGTTTTTCATTAGAAATTAAGCTTCTTTTTCACTTTCCAATCTACTGGAAATGTGTTTGGTTTATCATTTTTTGTAGCCAATCATTTTTTGTGCGTCTCTGATTTGGTCCCATTTTATCAGTTTGTTCAAGGTCTTCCATTGCTCATTATTATTCAATTTTCTTCTTGAGTTTTGATTGGGTTCCCTAGATTGGGGTTTGATTTTTTCCTCTTAACTTCATTATCATATTTGGTTGGCTATCTTCAACATTTATTTAGACCTGATTTACATTTTTCCTTTAGATTTTATGGCTTTTTCTCATTTTCGTTCCCTCTTGTTGAGCAATCTCTTTTATCTCTTTGTCATTTGTGTCACAAATGATGGTGTTGTGACTAGTTGTGCATATATCATTTGAACAAGTTATCTTGAGTGTGTTTTTTTGTGTTGTGTCACCTTCATTCAATCTTGTTTAGGCCTTCTTGCATCTTGGATTCAGTTTAGTCCTTGGTAGAAAAATGGACCTGGTTGAGCCATTTTCCTATATCCCTATATTCATTGACATTTCCTTCTTTATTTTCACTTTGGATTTTAGTTTGAATTCTTTGAGTGTATTTTGATTGGGCTTTCTTTTCCTAGCTATTTCACTTTTGGAATGCTTTGTGTTCTTGCTTGGGAAACTTACTTTGGTCTCTTTTTAGCTTTTTTTTTGGGTGATTAATTCACAAATTCTTGGGATATTTTTCATTTAGGAAGATCTAGTGAGAAGTTCATAATAATAGGCATTGGTGTGCTCTGAAAACTCTTACCCTCCCATAGCTATCATTCATCAAAGTGAAAATGAAAATTGAATATATCTGCATTACGGAGACTAACTAAGAGTCTTAAAAGCCATCTTAATTTCATTCCGCATCCTGATTTTATAAACAACAACCATTAAAATCAACATGATAATAAAATTAACTAGATTCGTCTTTTACTTTTACTGGTAGTACACCAACACTAGCTTAGGATAGTGTCCTGGAGATAGGAGTGTCGTTTAACTACTTAGAGACCAAAAGCTCAACTTAGTAGCTTGTTGTAGGGAGTAAAATACATTTGCAGTAGTGTGGTTTGGAAAGTCCTTCTTGCAATAGGGTTAAGAATGAGATCACACATGGGCTAAGCGAGGTGACATGACCCATTTTGCTTAGTTTTGGGTGGCACGATATAGTGGAATTTTCACGCATAAAAATGGTTTCAGTATCACTTGGGGAACACTCGGGAGATAAATCTCAAGGGAGGTTTCAGTCTTGGATTCTTTTTGGAGTTAATTTTCCTTCCCTTGCTTGTAGGCTTGTCTTGCGATTATCCCTCCAGGTCATGTTATTGCCGGTGGTGACCATAGTGGCCTTTATTTCTAGGGATCATACACAGGTGCAGGTTTGAGGTCGTATTCTATATACCAAGGACAAATATTATTCATACTCTGTCAATCCTCTCAAGGGGTGTCCCACATCTAGTGAGGGAACTTGTGTCAAGTTCGCAAATAAAAGGAATGGGAAGTAGGTTGCTAGTATAAATATTCCACTGAGAGATTATTTTTAATTTATTTTCGTGTGCTATCTTTTAGGACGTTTCTAGTGTGTTTTGTTTGCTCTGAGTCCATAGTTTTGGACTTAGGGTGTTTTTAATAACATAATTCTAATTATATAATATCACCTTGGCTAAATTTTTTTGTCAACAATCACATCATCTTCAAGGTTTACTTATTGAACAAAGTGGACTCATTTCCCTTGCATGGAAAGTGCTTGTCATCTGTCAAGACTTAGATCATCACATAGTATTGGAATATGTGCCTGGTCCCATTGATAGTGATATGGTCTCTATTGAGACTTTGGCAGATGAATTTGACACACCTGCCAATCCACCTTTGACTGACCTATTAGGAACTACGTTGTTGCGGTTGAACCTAGATTGTTCCACATGATTTTTTCCACTCTTTAACCTATGGAAAAGTTTGAGTCATCGGTAGACTTGGTTACTCTGTTAGTGTTTCCACCTCTCAGTGTGGCCATTATGTTAATTTGAGAGCATGTTCTATGCCATTTTAGTTTAGGGCACAAAATACTGAAGCAGATAGAACATACTAAAAGATTTATGGAAGACAAGCCAAAACAGAGATGATGAATGGTGGCATTATGGCGATCAGCGGGATGCTTCTACCAGCAAAGTCTCCAATAGGTCATTCAGCCAAGTGTGTCACAAACAACCCCAAGACAACCCAAACAAAGAATACTCCACAAATACGCAGCACCAAGAACGCAGCTCCATTGCCTTCCAGAGAGAAGAAAATCCTCCACACATTGTGTGTATAATGAAATCCAAGTATCTCCAATATATAGGCATCTTTGAGGGTGTGTGGCATGTCCTTTAAGAAATTTAAGTCTATATTATATTCCAGGGCGACCTAGCACATAAGTGAAATAAATTCAAAGTACATGTTCTACTCATCTGATCGAGATGATATTTAGATCAATATTACACCTCTCTGAAAGAGGAATCCAATAAAAATATTGGGATCGTCATCTAAGCAGCACAACTCATAGTTTGGACCTAGTTGCCAAATTTTAACACTCCCTATCAACTAGGGAAAACTCCGTCCACTAGTGCAATCCAAACATTGTGCGCCATCCCACTGTAACTTGCTTTGTTGGCCTCTTTATTTCAAAATAGAAGTGGTTCAGTCATAAAGAAATAATACCTTGCTGACAGATTCAGCCTAGAGGTACAAAGCCTCTATACGACTCAAAAAGAGTCTCATACCAACTCGAAGTTGTTTTACCTGACCTGAACTCAATTGGAGGTCCAAAACCTCACTACGACTCAAGAGAGTCATATACTAACCCGAAGTTAGTTTCACTGACCCGAAGTCAATTGGAGGTCCGAAACCTCGCTAAAATTGATCCCAGATCAATTTTTTGGACACGTGCCATCCTATACATAGAGATTAAGGAAATATCCATTTGTGTCCATCAGTATTTCTATGGGCTCTATTCACATTTCTCACCTCATTGGCCAAATGAGAGGTACTTCCCATGAGTCTGAAACTCCATCGGTAGGATGCATATGGGGCACAGATAAAAGAGAGGTAAACCATCTCAATATCATCATGGTGGGGAGGGAGCACACCAACTAGGTTCAGCAAGCCTAGCCCTGTGTTTTCTTATAGCACCAAAGCTATCCCCAAAACCCCCTTTTGGAGCTCCCAGAGCTCATCGTCCAATAGGACCCTCCAAATAGGGTCACTCCATGATTCCAAGATTCTAACAAAAGGTTAGGAACATGACCTTCCCCAGGGACACTATGAGAATATCTGTGAACTGCTCATCAGTTCCTATATGATCGAGCCTTACGGTGCCTCACTGTACCATATCCTAGATAAAATGGTACCAACCATCAACATGCTTAGATCAATCGTGGAACCTGGGATTCTATGACAAATCAGATCTAGAAATGAAGTAGAATCCAGAAGTGCTCTTATGATCCACCACACTACCAGCCCAATCAGCATCAGTATATCCAAGGAGTGTCATGCTCCTGGTAGTGTATCTCAGCCCATGGTCTATCGTGCCACAGAGATATCTCAAGGGTTTCTTGGCACCAACCCAGTGAATGTTATGATCAACCATGTGTTGACTCAAGGTGCTCACTGCACAACTTACATCCAAACGGGTGTTCACTAACATAACCATAGCCCCTACGAGTTGACAATACTCAGTAGGATTTGCTAACATGGGCCCAGCAGTGCTGCCACTCAACTTCTTAAAGTTGAGCTCCATCGGTGTCGACATGGACTTACAGTCCACCATACCAGAAGCTTCATAATGTATTTTCCTTGAGAAAGGAAAATCTCGCCAGATCTCTACCAAACCTCCAGACCTAGGAAGTAATGCATCAATCCTAGGTCCTTCATCTCGAACTCAGCAGCGAGCTCCCTCTTACACTAATGAATGAGAGGGTTAGCACCTGTCAGGAAGAGGTCGTCCACATACAACACCAAAATGAAAGGCTTTTCTCTATCAACCTTGAAGTAAAGGTTCAAATCAGTATTAGTACGAGTGAAGCCCAGCTTCATTAGGTAGCTATCTATCCTCTCGTAGCAATCTCTGGGTTCTTGCTTTAGCCGATAGAGGGCTTTCTTCAACCTGCAGACATGGGTGTCCTACTCCCGGACTTTGATCCCTAGAGGTTTCTCTACATACACCTCTTCCTTTACTGCAGCATGCCAAAAATATGTCTTTACATCCATTTGATGAAGATTCCATCCTTGTGTAGCAGCAAGGGAAATAATATATTATAGGTGCAATAATAATCAGTGCCTTCCTAGAGAAGTCTTAGGCAACACATTTTACCATCATATCCATGCTTGATCTTATATAGAGGTGACAACAGCTTTGATCTATGGTCTAGGAACCATATCCTAGACATCACCCTCACATCCTTGCAAACTTTGATGCTTTACAGTTTCTTCAATGATCGAGGCTCATATTGTACTCATGGCAGCTAGATACCCCTGGTATTTATATTGCTTCTTGGTTTTCTTCTAGAATTTCCCCATCTGAAGCCATATGTCTTTGAGCCATGAAGATCTTCTTTCGTTCAACAATGGTATTAGCTCAAGAGCATATACAAATGTATTCTCCCTCTTAATTCCAAATTCTCTTGAGAGAGAATACATCTATTTTAAATGAGGGCATCCGAGACACCAACTTGGAAAGAGGTATTATTCTCCCATAGTCAAAGCCATCCAAACAGGCTTTGTTGATCATGGTTCAAGACTCCAACAACGTGATTGAAGGCGGAAAAAACGTCTTAGTTCACACTTCAAATTTATCATTTCGCTGTAATGTAAGACTAATACTGTCACAAGCTTACTGCTATTATGAATCTCGTAAACATGGGTGTTTGTCTATGTCACTGCCATAATGACAGTGACATAGAATCATAGATTTAGCTCCTCAAAATGGTGGTTGCAGGGATACCTTCTGTTCTTTCATCACTATTTTCTTCATCATTAATAGTACTGAATATTTAAAGCTTACAAGAATTACCTGATGTTCTGTGGAGATCTGTTGTAGCTTCCTCAAACAACCCTCTAATATTTTCTTTACTGCAACCCACAGAACTAGGGATCCCAATCATGATTCCTTCTCTCATGATTCTTCACTTGAGGGATTCATATAATAATTATGCATTGCTTCTTATCTTCCAGATCTACCCAACTACAGTTAATGGTTGACTGATCTAGGGCTTCAAATCTTTAGATCTCAAATCTGCAATTTGTTTCTTAAATTGCACAAGTCTAGGAACCAATCATACAGTTGTTCCAAACACTAAATCAACCCTTCTTCATGCCATTACATCCCTTATATGACACCTTTCTTTTAGCATAGCCATAAGGATACTCCTGCTCATCAATGTTTTTTCCCCAACATCCAACAGGATAAATCTAGTCAAGACACTTTCTAAGGTCACTGCCAATAGATTAAGTTTAGGTATATGTTGGTTCACAACCACTGTCACTAGTCAACTGTGTCAGTATCATAACACTGTTATATGAGGCACTTCACTACCCCTGCATGTAAATATATTATAGCCTTTGTCAAGTACATCAAAACAATTTCTTAAGAATGTCGGCTTTAATAGATATAGAACTTGCAAATATTTGTCTTCACTTGAAATCCTGCCAATGCATCATATGCTTAGCCTTACTGCATCAGGTCTACCTAACTCAAGTCTAGTGAATGTTACATGTGTTCCTTTGTTTATATGCAGATTTGGGCCACTTAGGGATAGAAATTTTCTTGCTTCCCTTACACATAAGAGATCCTCAATTAGGGCATCATTTAGTTCTCAGTATAGCGTTAACTGGTTAACTCAAAACTTCCAGGCCATTAGGCCTTCCTTTTGAAGTAGAACGAGAGCTATGTCATTCTGAAATGTGACATTGTTAACTAAAAAATACTTTCCAGACAGCTCCTGAAGTATTCCCCTATTGAAGCTTGCATGAAAAGTTTTGTTTCTGGTTCGAGCGTTGCTAAACGTACAATTTGTGCAATCTACATATTTGATCTGCATTCTTGGAATAATATCTTCTTTGCAACAAAAAGGCATGCAATCCATAGAGATAATAGGTATTGTTAAATAAAAAAAAATTGAATATGACATCTTCAAACATATTTATACATACATTGGTCCTCCTGCAAGGCTGTCAAAACATGGACTGCCCTTTGTGCCAGTGGCTCCCTAATACAGCAACATATGCTACCATTCTATTAGCGTACCAAATTTAGATATCTCCAGACCTGCTGCCCTCATTAGAATCCTTAATAATGATCTAATCATGAATTGCCAAGTGTGCCCACCTTATATTGTACAAGGTCCTTTATGACAGCAATTGTAGGGCACCTTGTCCCCTTAGCACATCACAAAGATGACAAGCACATGATCCAAACACTAAATCATGGACCCAAAACAGCTCCACAAGACACTGTTGTAATACTGTTTGAACTGTTTGTTCACTGCAATCCTAGTTAGGGCACGTACTGCAGCCCCAGTTTCACCACACACTCAGGAAAAAATCCCTTCTAGGGTTATGGTTCACCTTGGAGGGGTTCCTCCAATGCCACACTACCTCCTTAGGTTGTTTTCCACCCTCCAATTTGGCCCACCTGTGTGCTATGCCCCGTGGCCTAGCACCACAATTATCGTGTTGCTTCCAACCCTTCAAAATGTACCCAAACAGTCACCAATTTTCAGCATAATTCTCTCCCTGAACTCAAGTTACTAGCCCTTAAACATCTACACACAACACTTAACAGTCTGTTGTACCCTCAACAAACTCGGCCTCTTTTTTTGTTTTTTTTTAGGCATACACTATGCTGCCCTTTGTTGGCCCCTAGGGCTGGTCTGTACCAAAATTAGGCCTCTCATCCCCCTTATATAGGATTGTACAGACCTTCAGTCCTTCCTGAAGCAATTGCTTTGAAGTGTGGCCTCTCAAGGAGATAATTTATCCCTCAAATTGTCCACAAACCAGCCCAAAAATAATACACAAACTTGGCTTGCCTTTCTTCTCTTGAATTTGGACCTGCAAGGACATGTTAACCCATACCAACCTCCCAGAATTTACCTCAAGGCCTACGTAGGATAATTTTACCCAAAAATAACTTTAATAACCCCATGCAATCTGCCCTAAAACACGACGGCAGGCTCCTGCAGTTTTTTGGCCCTGAAAGAGATAAATCAGTTCTCCTTTTCCACATCTAGCCTCTTCTCCAATTCGGATGCTTCAGAATTGTTTTATCTTGCTCTTGTCGATGAGTTGCACTTGTTGGATCAATAGATCAGAGATCAACAGAAATAGGGCTTTGTCTTCATCTCAGCTCTGATACCATGTTAATTTGATAACATGTTCTATGCCATTTCAGATTAGGGCACAAAATACTGAAGTAGATAGAACATACTAAGAGATCAATGGAAGACAAGCCATAACAGAGATGATGAATGGTGGAATTATGGAGGTGAGTAGGATGCTTCTACCAGCAAAGTCTCCAACAGTTCATTCAACCAAGTGTGTCACAAACAACCCCAAGAAAACCCAAACAAAGAATACTCCATAGATACGTAGCACCAAGAATGCATCTCCATTGCCTTCCAGAGAGAAGAAAATCCTCCACAGTGTGTATAATGAACTCCAATTCTCTCCAATATATAGGCATATTTGGGGGTGTGTGGCACGTCCTTTAAGACATTTAAGTCTATATTATATTCTAGGCCGACCTAGCACATAAGTGGAATAAATTCAAAGTACATGTTCTACTCATCTGATCGAGATGATCTTTAGATCAATCTTACACCTCTCCAAAAGAGAAATCCAATAAAAATATTGGGATCATCATCTGAGTAGCACAACTTAGAGTTTGGACCTAGTTGCCCAATTTTAACACATTCCTACTCCTTCATCCACACCTCTCCCTTCTTTCTGGGGAATTCCATGAGTCTCTCCCATGGATCCTATTAATTTTCCGAATGTTTCCATTCCCACACCATCTTCTATGTCTACTATGGTACCTCAACCTAGTCAGTTGATAGGTCCATGAAATTTTTCACTAAGAATTTCCCAACCCACCATTTTGTTCCTCAGTTAGGCACAATTACTTCCATAAATATGTGGGGGTGATCTTTATTTGTCTCTAGTCAACCTTAGGGAAATGTAGCTTCTATTGTGTCACAAGTTTGGTACTGGTCGCTCTTTGGAGGGGGGCCACCTACCAAGACTTTTACTAGAGGAGCTAGTTTACTTGGGGGAAACCTTGCTACCAATGTAACTATCTCCCATCTGGGTTATCCTCCTTATGTCGGTCCTACTATGTAGAGTGGTCCTTGTTTTAAACCTATGTACAACCCCATAAGCAGTCATGCTCTTGAGGGTCCATTTCTCTCTGGAGGTTTCTACCCTGGGGGGTGACATCCATATACAATTTATGTTGGCCCGCAACAATATTTTGATGGGGTGAATCATTTTCTACACCAACAAGTTCATAAATCGAATCTGTTTATGGGGGGACCACAAGGTTAGTCAGGGGATTATCCTACCTATGATCCATTTAGTCAAATACACAATCTATTTTTATCCTCTCTCAATTTACCAAATTTGGCCAAATGGACTAATGACCTCACCTGTCATGATCCCTAGTGGCCACCCATGCCCGCCAAGTTACCATCATATATTCCCAGTGTTGGCGAGAAATCAGGTCTCGCGGACAAGACCCAGGTTCAAGAGTTGTGGCCAACAAAGGGGTCCGGTGTAGTCTAGGAACACGCCGGCATTTTCACCCTGCTCAGGAGAGCAGTGCATCTCACCTGAGGCGTGCCGCAACCACATGCAAAAGGGGATGAGATCAAGGGCAAGGAACAAACCCGCAACTAAAGAAAGACGGTTCATCCATTCATATATAAAGTTATATGCGCAAGATTACTTAATAAGCATTGCAGACATTCATAAATAAAATTTTAAACCGGCGTAAACGCATTACATGCACACGAACACCTTATTGAGACAGCAACCTTCTATTATATTAATCTCTTGGCCTAATACATGATTACATGGCAATCTTCCTGTTAACTCTCAAGGCTGATACAGATGAATCTCAGAACAGAAGGGTAGAATAGAGAAGATAAGAAACCGTATGGAGCATATGCATGAATCCCCCGCAGCTGCTCTGCGCGTCCTTCCTTGTCTCTGGCCTCGCGACTTCTTCAGTATGCATTCAACTCTTAGCATTCAACCCCATTTTCAGCCGGGTGACTGTTATTTATTCACCCGCGCTCGCGATTATCGGCTCCTCTGCGTCTTCACTTTGGCTTCTCTCAGCTTCTCTTCTGATGTCTGCGTGTTCCACTCTCTGTTTTCTGCTGTGTTTCATTCATCTGCACGTATCTCCATGCTATCTCCAGCTATCGAGTGCTTCTGCGCCACCTTGATAGCTCCGCAACTCCTGGTAGTTGCGACGCGGTCGCGGTTGCCATGTGTATTTATTCCGCGACTCAAAAAGTGTCAAAAATCAACATGTCTTGGCCAAGATGTCAAAACTAAGCAAAACAAGGGCCCCAACAGGCCCCGACCACAATTCCTTGACTCGTCCGCGAGTCAATCACAAATAACAGTTTCTATTTCCATTGCCCCGCTGGCACCCGTATTCTGCTCCGTTGTGCCTTCGCCCTGTGCCCTTTCCTACTGTGCTCCGTCACTTGGTTGTTCAAGCAAGGGCCCCAACTCCGGGACCCGGCAGAGCGCTGAATCTCTAAGCTCAGTGAAGGCCGCCACCGCTTGCTGCCATTTCTGCATAAGCAAGTCGGCGTCTTGAGAGATGCGGTTGGTGGCGGCTTCGTCTATGGGCGTTAGGGCAGCCCCGAACAGGGTGGCGAGTTGGGCTTCTGCCTTGGCATCCAGCTGGTGCATAGCGTCAGCATGGGTGCGAAGGGGCGGACGAATCTCCCGGATGACGTGCTTGGCCGCTGCTGATTCGGCCTCAGTCTGCTGCATGTGAAGTTCCAGCTCGTCCGACTGGGCGTAGAGCTGATCTAACCTTGCAGGGTCCGTAGTTGCCTGAATGTCCTGGGCAATCTGTTGCAGCTGGGCAGCGATAGGTTGCGTCTTGACCGTTAGCGCGAGGGAGCATTCCTGTAGACTTCACAAAAGGGCAGAAGCTGCGGCTGCAGTGGAATGGAGAGTGGCTTGCATACTGACTGCCTGCGTCTGTTTCAGCGGGTGGATCTGGAAGGGTAGGCCATGCGGCTAACGCTGCTTGGAGTTCCTAGTTCTCCCTGCAAACACTAGTGAACACTTCCCTAAGGTGGTGAGCCTGTAGTGCTATACTGTCCTCTTCTATACGAGCAGGGAGTGGGGCATAGTGAGCCCTTGCAGTGGGCCATACGCTGGAGAGCGCCTGAATAACAATGTTGGCCTGCTCCTGGAGGTTGGTCTTCTTCCGCAGCAACTGATTGCACTGTTCAGTAAGCGTCGTGATCTGATTCCCCTGCTCGGTGCACCGCCGCTGTATCTCTGTGTGGATCTGCTCGGCCTTGAGGGCCGCCCGCTGAATGAGCAGGTACAGCTGTGCTGGACTCCATTGTTCTGTATTGGTCGTGCTGGGTGTGGCCTGCTCCGGCACCCTCTCCTGCGAAGGTTGGGTGCTGGCCGCTGCTCGACTGGAAGTTTCTGGAGGATGGACGGGCGTCTGCTGCTGCACTGAAGTGGCCATCTCGGACTCCGGCCTGTCTTGCTGCGTGGTCTGCTCTGGGGGAGGGGCAGCCAAATCCGCCCCACCATTCGTGAACCTGCTAGATATAGTAGCATGAGGGTCCGGGGCCGTGGCCAAGGGGTCAACCGGTGGTACCACGGCTGCAGTACTGGAGGTGACCTCCATCCCATGGTCACCTCCGAAAAGGTCCCGGATCAATGAATCTGACAGAGTGGCTGATGAGTTGGACGGATTGGGGGAGGTGGCATGTGGTCGGCCGGTGGGAGCGGTGGACGGAGTGAAAGAAGTGGGAGGGAGGCGGAGGTTGAGGAACTCTGCCGGATCGATCAGAGGTTCCTCCGGAATCAAAGTTGCTGTGGGCGGGGTGGCTGGTGGATCATCCTCCGTAAGATCCACCATTGGATCTGTGACCGTAGTGTGGGCCCGTTTGTATGGAGGCGGATCAGAGGGATCGGGTTCGAGGCCCGGTTCACCCATTGGTGTGATGAGGGGGGTGGCAGAAGTGAACAGGTTAGTGGGAATGGGGGAAATGAGGGGGGCGATGTTGGAGGGACCACGGGACCAATTAATATGAAATTCAGCAAAAGAAGGAAATATAGGGGCACCACTTGAAGCAACCTGGGTTGCCACATTGAGTCGCCATACCTGGTCGTTGAGATGCTCGGCAGTCGGACTGTGGCGGAAGCGGTCCGGGCGGTCTCGGTGTTTCTTGTGGAGGGTCGCCGCAACACAGCGGGGACCCCGGCACGGTCGCGGCAAGCCGGCGTGCGGCGGCATCCCCTCAAAGTTATAGCGGGTGATCCCGTCTTGAACGTGCTTGAACCCCGGCCACGCGAGAAACCTCTCGGTGGAAGGTGTCGTTATTCAGCTGGAACCGAAGGGACGCCATGTGAAATGTGGCGGCCCCGGCACGCAAGTTGGGCTGGATGAGGTGTGCACATGACGGCCCCAAACCACACCTTCTCAACATGCTCATCCCGGCAAAGTCCCGGGCACCCCGTTGCTGGTTGTACAACATCGGTCATCATCCCGTACCATGCCGGAGCAGTGCCGCGTTCACAGTGGTCTTGGGATCCATGGACACTGCCCGAGGGTGTAACTGTCGCAAGAGGCTGGCTTGCGGTCGTCTTCGCCGGCATCCGGACAGGAGGAAGGTGCCATTTCCACATGGCGAAAGCTAAGATCAAGTACCTGTAAATGAAACTGGTGGTACGCTTGTAGTTCTCTTCGTAGGCCGCGAAGAGTTCTTTCAGCACGAAAGAGCACCAATTCAATTTGGCGCCCTGGATGTAGTGCTCTGCAATGGAAATTGTATCCATGGTGCACTCTCCCTTCGTATAGTGGCGCATCGTCTTGCTAGCGATCAGGTAGCAAGCGAACCGGATTTCTGGTTTGTTGATTAAATAAATTTTGGCACCTTTGCCACCCCGGCGAGTGCCATACTTGGTGTACAGGTCTAAGTCGCCCGACTTTCGGGCGCGCTTGGAGGATGTCTGGCCGGTAGCGGAGACATCTGCACCATTTTGAGACAGCCCTGTAAGCCGATGAATGTCTTCGGCATGAATTGGAATTTCTTCATTGAGCCACAGGGACCCGTTCTGTATCCGACTGAGGAGGAACCGGGTGCATTGCAGAGCCGGTCCCGTAGTTCCGAAAACTGGAAGAGTCCTCAAATGCATCAAGGACGACTGTTGTAGGCCCCTGAATTCTGGTCGCATCCGACTCTTGGAGCTGCTGCCTGGCGTGTAATGGTGCTCCATGTAGGTCTGCCAATGGAGGTGAGGGAATTCAGCTGGGTCGGACAGGTTGGCGTCCATACATGCTGCATTGTCATACTTGCCAACCAGCGACTCTACGCGGTGGATTCTGCTGTCCAACACTAGTTCAGGGGCAGATAAGAGAGCTCTCGGCATCTTGGCGTGGCGCTGGTAAACTTGGAGAATTCTTTGGGAGCTTCCTTCGGGGTGCGGAGTGCTTGGACGCTGCAACTGCTCTGGAATCGCTGCACTTGGCAAATTGAACTGGTCCGTCATTCTCGAGTGATAGGTCTCCATGCAAGTTATGGCATTCCCTGGCACGAGCGGAGTTGATGAGACTCCATAACGGCAATTAATTCTTGCTATCCTTCGAGGCTGCGATAATCGTGCGATTAATCGCGTGCCTGTATGTAATCTGACAGTTGCTGACAGCGTCATGGGAAGATGGGTGGACGCGATGGCTGAGGGAACTGCGGGTGATGGAAAATGATTACGGTACGATTACTGTCGACTTATGGTAATTTATGAAGCAAATCTGAGCGATCCTACGGACTGACAAAAATACTGACGGAAATGACCTGGACTGACACTGGCACGGGGGTGGATCCTACGCGAACGACATGCTGGATTGGCGCTGCGACACGCTGGACTGGTCCGCCCCAACCACAGTCGGTTGCGGTGAGGTACCCGCAACTGACCAATTATTTGACAGACTGCCTATGAACGGAAAAGACTACCTACGCTCATCCCGGTTGCGGGAGAGTTATTCGACTAAGCTACTCTACGGGTTCTCTCGGTTGCGAGAGTTATTGATGAAAAGTGAAAGGTACCTACTCCTGGTAGGGTTTCAGGCGTGCGCCGTTCACCCACCCAAGAAGAACTGTACCGTCCAGCTGTGCCAACCGAACGGCTCCTGAGTCGCGGATCTCGATGACAAAATAGGGTCCCAACCAGTGCATCTGGAGCTTGCCTGGAAACTTCTGGAACCGGCTGTCATATAAGAGAACTTTTTTGCCAACTTGGAAGGCTTTGGTTTTGATGTGGCGGTCGTGCCACGCTTTCTGTCTGGCCTTATGAACTTTCTGGTGGAATTCCGTGAGGAATCGGGCCTCATCCAGCTCCTGTAGCTCCTGGAGGCGTTCCCGAAGTGACTCCTCTTCTGAGAATTGGAGGGACGTTGCGATCAAAAGACTGGGTACAGTGAACTTGGCGGGAATCACAGCTTCCCGGCCATACACCTCGTCTCGTTGGTCGTTTCCGTGAGGATCGGTAAGCCCATAATGTCGGCGGTAGCCGCTCATCCCAGCTCGTAATTGAGGCGTTGCAAGTTTAAGTGTAGTCAAGCCTTTTCAAGAAGTCTTATTGAAGGCTTCCATAGTACCATTGGCCTGCGGGTGGTATGGGGCTGCTTTTATGATCTTTGAATCATAAATGTGTCCGGTAGTGACTTGACCGAAGTGGCATTAATGAAATGCGTACACGATCGTGGTTGGGCTCGTGGGCGACTGGGCAGTGATGATGTGTTCGAAAATGAGCCGGGCAGCGCTGGACTACCCCGCCGGCCGATCACGCACCTTGCTGCCTCGGCCCACCGTGTGAGGTAATCCATTGCGGTAATGATGTGCGGGCTTTGGAATGGCGAACGTTGGTGCGATGGGGCCTACGAAATCAACAACCCACTTTTCAAACGGCCGCAGCACATGCACTGGGTGTAGCGGAAGCTCGTCCCGATGCGAAGGCCTTCCCGTTCGTTGGCAGACATCGCAACGCTTCACATAGGCCTTACAGTCAGCATGCACCATCGGCCACCACATGCCAGCTTGAAGCACCTTCCTTGCGGTAGGTTTTACACCCACATGCCCTCCCGCAACACCACTGTGACATTCCCACATCACTGCTTCCCGTTCATGGTCAAGAACGCACACAACGCAACACCTCATCCGGCCATTTACATGCAGTGCTTGCCCGATAATTGGTAGTCGGCCCCGACAACAAGGTGGCGTTTCGAAGCGGGGTGTAATCTCACAAGGAGCCTTTGTCCATGGTCGGAGATACGTGGCAATGTCGGCAGTGGTGGGTGCGCGGCTCGGAAGAGGTCGACGCTCCGAGCCGGTCGTCCAACGGGCCTTCATTCTCTCCGTCTCAACCTGGATAAGTGATCGGGACCAACATTTGGCACCCGGCTTGACAATCACCTCAAACGTGAGGAAATCACGAAAAAGAACGTCGCTTCATAAACTGGTCCCCTTCCAACACCGGCTTATTTACTAGATACTTCAATGCAGAATGGTCTGTAAAGAATGTGAATTTTCCGCCCAGAAGATAGTGGCGGAACTTCTGGAGAGAGTACACCATCGCCAACGCCTCCCGCTCAGTCGTGGTGTAATTCTTCTCCGCATTCGAAAACCGACGGCTGGCGAAGTACACAGGGTGGTCAACTGTCGTCTCCCCGGGTTGCACCAATACAGCTCCAAGTGCAATCCCGGACGCATCAATGTTCACATGGAACTGCTTATCCCAGTCGAGATGAACAAGTATGGGTGCCGTCGCCAATTTCTCCTTCAAGGTGTCAAGTGCCTTCCTGCACTCCGCCGTCCACTCAAACGCTTCTGACTTCCGTAACAGTTTCTCCAAAGGGGCCGTAATTTTGGCGTAGTTGCGGATAAACCACCTGTAATATCCTGTGTGCCCGAGCAATGCCCGCAATTGCTTCACGGTCTCGGGGGCCTCCATGTGGACGATGACCGCGACCTTGGCGGGATCGACGCAGACCCCTTGCTTGCACACCACGTGGCCCGGGAGTGTGCCGAATGGAACTGCAAAAATACATTTCTTCAAGTTCAAGGAAATCTGCAGCCGACAACACCGGTCAAACATAACACGCAACAGAGAGGCGTGTTTCTTCAATAGGCTGTAGACAGTCCAGTCATCCATGTAGACCTCCAGGAACTTGTGAATGTACTCCCAGAAAGCAACAATGACAATCCAGGAAAACACAGCCGGTGCGTTCTTCAGACCAAATGGCATAACGTGGTATGCGAATGATCCCCACTCAGTGGTGAATGTCATCTTTTCTTTGTCTTCCTCGGCATTGCGCACCTAATGGTAACCCGAAAACCCATCAGTGAAGGAATAAGCTTCGTTTCCCACGACATGATCTAGAACTTCATCGCTGAAAGGAGTGGGAAACGGATCATGGATGCAAGCATTATTCAGGCTCCGGTAGTCTACACAGACACAGATCTCTGCTTTTTCCTTCTTGTTCTGGATGACAATGGGACTCACCCACTCTGCTTCTTCTACGGGAAAGATGAGACTTGCAGCCAGCATCTTGTCAATCTCCATCTTGACCTTCTCTTTTATACGTGGGTTCAACCGGTAGGGTCGGTGCTTCACCGGCCTGGCCCTCGATTTCAGCATGATGCGCATCTCGCCCAGATCCCCCTTGATCCCCTTTAGATCTGCAACCGATGATGGGAACAAATCTTCGTATTCCCGGAGGATGCTGAAAATTTCTTTAGTTGTCTCCTCGTCCCAGTAATCTCCCACCGTCGCGAGCTTGGGTTTCTCGTTCATTCCAATGTTCAGCTTCTTTGTATTTAGGGGCTGTAAATGGACTCCTTCGGTCGTCCGCTCTTCACTGATGCTCCGCTCGCCTTCCTTTTCGTCAAAATAGAGATGCCTAAGGTCCTCCAAACTATCGTCCTCTGGATCACCATCAATCCGTTGGCAAACCAATTCGCGCCTGACCTCAGGTCGTGACACTACCGGGCCCCCATCGGGCTCGTGATGGTGGAAAAACAAAACCTCCTTGATGGCCTGTAGGGCCTGAGATTCCTACACCGTCTCCCCTTCGAACAAGAAGCACCGAATGAACTTTTCCGCAACTGTCTGCCAGGAGCGGGTTCCCCGTTTCCGCTCTTCCTCCAGGTACCAGGCCTGGGGAATTGCACCCAGGGAGTGGATAAACCTGTGGACCCACAGCTCCTCAGGGTACCAGGTGCTACGCCACTGTTCCTCGCATGCCCGCAAATGTTGTCGCGGGTCGGAAGTTCCATGATATTTAAGCGTATTGCAGGGTCCTTCATCCTCTTTGAAGCGTGTCCGCAGAGCATCCGCCACACACTCCCATCGCAACAAAGTGTTGCGGTGATTTTTCCACCATCGTGCCGATGTTGACTACAAGGCCACATCCAAAAGTGGTATCCGACTTTCAGCTGGGACCCGGTCTTCCACCTGAGAAATAAAAGTATTCACTGCTTGCATGTTCGACAATGTGGGGTATCCGTGGATCTCAGTCCCTATCCACCGGACTTGAGCAATGGAGGCACATCTCTGTGTGGTGGTCTCATACCCCCCTTGCTGCCAGTCTTCCCAAGCGAGTTCGGATCCGAGCTCTGAGCTCTGCACACTCTGCCAACTGACAGAGCCAGTTGCGGTCGGGTTAATATAATCGTCCCGCTTCCCTGTAGTCATCTGATAGAGATGGTCCATCATCTGAGCATCCCCCCGACTGTCCACCGTTTCCATATATTGCAGCCCTTGATACGGGTCGAGAGGCTGGGTGACCCGTACCTCCCCATCTTCAAAGATCATCAGCTCCTTCTTAAGGTCGATGATGGCATAATTCTCAAAAGCCCAATCAATGCCGAGTAAAGCAGGATAGGGATCCTTGTCGCCCATGATATCAATAACCTCGAAATCAGTATATGTCTTCACCCCTGCAACGTCAACCTCGACACCCTCGAGTCGGCCGATTGGCAAAATGCAGTACTGGTTCGCCATCCTGAGTTGGATTGGGGATTAGGCGAGCCGTGGCCTTCCAAGAGCCTCCCATGTCTTTCGAGGCAGTATGTTAACGTCGGACCCTAAGTCCAACATGGTGTCGCTGATTTGGAACCCTGCGACTTGCGTGTTAAGCTGGAATTCTTTGCCTATTCGTTGCTTGTTCTGCTTAACGCGTTGCACGTATTGAGGGCCAGCGGGCGCTGAGTTTCTAAGTTTCGTGCGCCCCTGCAGTGCTCCGTCCAATGCATGCTTGAGCTGCTGCCGCAGCGCAGCGTTATCAACAATCCTGAGGAATAACCGGAGCCAATCCTCGACCACAGTATCTGTGATGTTCTGCGCACCAGATTCCGACAGCATGGGCTCCTCCAAACCTCCCTCGTTCCGCAACTGGGCGAATGCCTCAACTGCCTCCTGGAAATACTTCTTCTGGACCTCAGGCCTGATCAGCTTCTTCGAGGATGCCGGCTGAACCACTCGGGTTGGCTCCTTCTCGTGGGCACCCTCTCCAGTCTTCTTTCTGCCCCTTGTCACTATCGCGACGTTCTGCATGTTGGGGGTTGTGGCCCCTCGCGGCTCCGAGTTTATCAGATTTTCTCCCCTCTGCCTCGCCCGTTCTTCCCACTTCTTGATGAGTTCCGGACAGTCTTCTGTAGCGTGGACGTTGACCCGGCACTGGGAACACCAGGGTCATCGCGGAAGGGGACATTCTCGAGCCACATGACCCTGCTGGTCACAGTTCTAACATTTTACTGAGCTGCGTCCTCCTGTTCGGCCTCCCCGCATGTCGCCACCTCTTCCCCTCGTAGCCTCGTTCACCCTGTACGAGGGATGATCCAGTCGATCTGCAAGTGCATCGAGCGTCCTGCACTGCTCAGTATTGTGAGTTGTGGACACGCAAAACTCGCGATACACATTATTTGGGACCATGGAGTACTTCTATAATATCGGGCACATCCGAGGAGGGTGCCCCATCGTCCGGAAAATCTCACAGTACTCTGTGGTGGAGGACCCCGGTTGCGGTTGGAACGCCGCAAAGGTCTGTGGCGGCTGGTATACTCCCTGCGGGTTCATCCCCGCACCACCCCCTGGTGGTGGACCTCCCTGGATAGCTACGACCGAGGGTCCTGCTCCTGCGCCGCGCAACCGAGGACATTCGGTTGCGACGTGGCCCTCGACCAGACAATGTGTACACCAAACATTCGGTCGCGCTGGCCTCACCGGCTGAAGTTCTTTGAGCTTTTCGGTCAGGCTGGCGATCTGGTGTTGCAACCCTACCAAAGAAGGGTCTTGCGGGGCCACCACCCCCCGATATTCCTGGGGGTAGCCCGCCATGGCTTCAATCTTCATGGCTTGCTCCAAAGCGTCCTGCAGATTATCAATCTTCTGCTGAGTGAGAGGGTTTCATGTCAAGGGGAGCAGAGCCTTGATAAACCAGTCCCTCTGGTGGTTTGGATCGATCGGGTAGCTGAGTTTCCCGATCGCATCCTTGAATCGCCGCATCAACTCCCACGCGGTCTCACCTTCCTTCTGCTTAATTTCCCACAGCTCAGACAGGCCCTGCTGGTCTGTCTGGGGAAGCTTGAATTCGCGGACAAAATCCCGCTTCACGTCCGCAATTACCGGGTTAGGGTGCGCCTCAGACCACTTGATGAACCAACGCAGAGCTCTCTCTCTGAGCGTGGTTTGAAACTCTATTAACTTCCCTGCATTCGGCATCTGTCGAGCCCTCCAGATGGCTTCGCACAGATACCAGTGTTGCTCTACATCGTCATTGCCCCAGCCAGAGAACTCTGGATACCGGGTGAAAGATCCGGCCATGTGTACTTGCGGAGAATTAACCAGGATAAAACCTCCCAGTCCTGGTTGCGTAACGGTCCCTCTGGGGAAAATAATACTACTAGCAACACTGCTGTTACTGGGCGTTACCGACGCTGCTGAACTACTATATGACTGACTTAATGCTTGTAACCGAATAAAAATATTTCTTAAAGGTTGATAAAGTACCAGGGGAAGGTCAGGATCCTGGCCATGCGGAAGGTGGGACGTAGGGCTGCCTGGAGGGGTGGGTGCCGTCTGGTCCTGGAACATCTGCTGCATCACGCCGTGCCATTCATCATCGGAACTTCCTTCGGGCTGCATCTTTCCGTTATCTTCGCTAGTCGTTACTTCTCTTTCTCGCGTCGCTGGGCTCCCATGCACCCACTGCACTTCCACTGCTGTCCCGTCTTCTTTCTGGGTATCCAAACCCATAACTCCCGTCCTCTGAGGCGCCTCCTTCTGATTCTTCCTCTCGATCTCTCTTCTCTTCAAATCTCTCATCACCCTTCTTCGCCACCTATCGGCGATCTGTGCCCGCCGATGCGCACGTAGCTCCCGCAACTTGCATGCGGCCTCAACGTCCATCCCCCACTGCCCACTCTCACAGTCTACACAGCATCGGTCCCCTCAATCCTTCCCCCAGTACGGATGGTTTACGCTTCCATACTCGTTTTGTGGAATTCAATCAACCCTTCGTCCACCATCAGGGCTTTGATCCACAGCGGAATCTCCTTCAATAGCTTCCCCCTTAGCCCCGAGTGGAAGACAGCCTCAGCTTTCGAGAAGGACTGATAGCACTCAGCAGCAAACTCCACCGTGTATCCTTCCAACGTGGTCCGTACCCAAAAATCCACCGCGCGGGTTAGTTCAGTGTCTACCCGATGCAGTGCTACCAGGTCTTCGTGCGCCCACCTGCGGTTTATCTTCCGCGAACCTTCTTGGGGCACCGTCGCTCATAACCTTCGCAACCAATTGTAAAGGTCAGTGGGGAACCTTCCCCAGAAAATTTCGTACGTATCACTAGCTGAGTCAGAGAAAAGAACAAGCTCCCTGATCGCCGCCTCCTTTTTCTTGATCAGCTCCGCTTGCTGAGTAATGAAATGGTCAAGATGATCATTCCACCATCGCCGTATTGCTCCTTCAAAAATCCTCGATACCATGATCTAGATCCCCTCGGAACATCCAGGTCCCGGCAACGGAACCATTTGTTGGCGAGAAATCAGGTCTCGCGGACAAGACCCAGGTTCAAGAGTTGAGGCCAACAAAGGGGTCCGGTGTAGTCTAGGAACACGCCGACATTTTCACCCTGCTCAGGAGAGCAGTGCGTCTCACCCGAGGCATGCCGCAACCACATGCAAAAGGGGATGAGATCAAGAGCAAGGAACAAACCCGCAACTAAAGAAAGACAGTTCATCCATTCATATACAAAGTTATATGCGCAAGATTACTTAATAAGCATTGCAGACATTCATAAATAAAATTTTAAACCAGCGTAACCGCATTACATGCAGACGAACACCTTGATGAGACAACAACCTTCTATTATATTAATCTCTTGGCCCAATACATGATTACATGGCAATCTTCCTGTTAGCTCTCAAAGCTGATACAGATGAATCTCAGAACAGAAGGGTAGAATAGAGAAGACAAGAACCCATATGAAGCACATGCCTGAATCCTCCGCAGCTGCTCTGCGCGTCCTTCCTTGTCTCTGGTCTCGTGACTTCTTCAGTATGCATTCAACTCTTAGCATTCAACCCCCTTTTCAGCCGGGTGACTGTTATTTATTCACCCACTCTCGCGACTATCGGCTCCTCTGCGTCTTCACTTTGGCTTCTCTCAGCTTCTCTTCTGATGTCTGCGTGTTCCACTCTCTGTTTTCTGCTGTGTTTCCTTCATCTGCACGTATCTCCATTCTATCTCTAGCTATCGAGTGCTACCGCGCCACCTTGATAGCTCCGCAACTCCTGGTAGTTGCGGCGCAGTCGCGGTTGCCATGTGTATTTATTCCGCGACTCAAAAAGGGTCAAAACTCAACATGTCTTGGCCAAGATGTCAAAACTAAGCAAAACAAGGGCCCCAACACCCAAGTTTGAAGGGAATCATAGGGAAAATGAATCCACTCACATTACCACCTATCATTTATGGTGTTCATATAATTCTTTGGTTCATGATTCTATTAAACTTCACTTGTTCCAACTAACGTTAACTGGGGATGTCGCAAAGTGGTATATCAAGCTAGATACTACATCCTACAGTGACTTTGCCTCCCTAGCTCAAACTTTATTGATACATTTATAATTTCATACTCAATATTATCTTCACTCTGACCCCTTTTCCAAATTTAAACAACGTGATTCCATGTTAATTTATGATCACATTCATGAGTGGCATCGTTGCAAGAGGTTAGTAAGAATCAAATTACCTAATGAAATCTTAGATAAATTGTTCATTCGACCTCTCCGACCTCAAATCGAGTTTAGAGTTTTAACCAAGGAACAAGCCATTTTAGTTTCCCAACAACTAGATTTTATTTACTTACATTAAGGTACGATGTACAAAGCAATGCCGAATGCCCCGATGCCTTCATTGACCCTCTAAAACCTATTCCTAGCCCAAATGATGATGGTGTGATTGGGTTTGTTTCCAATCCCATGTTCCAACTTTCTTCCCATCTTGGGAAATTTATTATTACATCTCAAGCCCTAGCAAATGCATTCGGATCTTCCAAATCACCCCCTCCTAAGTAGTCCACTGATGTTCTCATGGTGAAGTCCACTCAACTGAAGAATAACCCTAAATCTGGTGGTAAGAATAATAAGAATAATAAGAGAAATAAAAAACAAAATAAAAATGCCTAGGAGTCTCAAACCAATCCTCAGAGTTAGGGAGGGGGCACCAATGAGCGTCACCATAAAGTCGAGTTTCCATGTAAAATTTGTCAAGGTGATCACCTTACTCATGAGTGTCCTTAAATTGATGAAGTCCATAGGCTTATTTCACCACCATCTACTCAACATCCTATTGTTGTGACTGATCCATTCCAAACACAACCTCAGCAACATATTGTTTCTCAACCTTATTGAACTCTAAAAGGGGGAAATGAGGGGTCCTCTTCCCATCCCCCTCATAGTTCATTTTTCCTGCACAAGGAATATGTAAGCGTGACTACACAATCCAAATCCTATGATGTTCAGAGTCGATTTCTCCTTCTAAGGACTCACCATCTCCACCTAGTTCCATTGGACCTCTTACGTTGGATAAGCCTATGGAACCTTTCTATTGCCCCCCCAAGGTGTTCTATGTAAGAAGACACACAATCCTTCTACCAGGGCTGCTCAACATTATAGTATTGTTGAAGATCTTTCCTAAGCTCCTTGTGCCATGTTTTCCTTGGAGGTTTTGCAAATTTGTCCTAAGCAGCACAAAGCCTTATTGTTTTCCATCGGTGGATTTGATTTATCTGACTCTAGCCTCATCACTTTCAATGTAATGAAAATGGTCCTTGCCTCTCCCATCAAATTTCTTTCCAACTTATTGTGCGGATATTTCAGAAGAATATCCATCGAACTCTAGTGGATGAGGGCTCTTCCACTTATGTCATGTCTTCATCATGTTGGAAGGCTCTTGGCTCTCTGGCACTCGTTGTGTCCAACACCACTCTCCAAGCCTTTGACAATCATAATTTTGTACCCAAGGGGGTCCTTCCACATTTTTCCATTGAGTTAGGTGGGAAAACTGTGTATGTTGATGTTGAAGTTGTTGAAACTTCTTTGGACTATAACCTGCTCCTTGGTCGTAGTTGGTTCTACGCCATGACCAAAATTGTATTGTCTATATTTCGTGTCCTTTTCTTTCCCCAAAAGGAAAAATTGTCAGCATCGATTATCTTGCCTATTGCGTGCCCTTGGGTCATATTTCCAGCATAGGGTATTATGTACCACTTGTGGAAGACCACCGTGGTAAATTTTAGAGTGTTGGCAATGGAAATTTAAAATTTCTACTCTTATGAGGGTTTTTCATCAACTCCCTTCACCAAACACTCCTTCGACTCCTACCACTAATCCTATGCATATGATCTCTTCTAGCAGCTGTGGACCCCATAGACCTCCTGATTCATGGGTGATGTCACTTGTTATTATAGAATATTATCAACCTAGTGGGAACCCTCTACCACTTGTTGTGGAAGATATTGTCTCTACGATAGTCCTGTCAGTACCTCCTAACACTAGTAAGAAACTCCATCATAATATGGAATATGATCAGGATCCTCCACCTGCATGGGCCACCACTTTACTTTTTCCACCTAACTCTCTCATAGAAAAACCCCTTCGAATATTCAAATTGACAGCCATGTGATACCTCCATTGATAACATTCAGGAATTTATGCCTCTTTATGACTCTAATTCCCTTGTTGTAGTGTGCGTCGAGCCTGGCATTTTAAATCTTGAATCGACTGAGGGGGAACCTCCATGACGTTCCTTGGAATTTCCACCCATGTAACAAGTCAAGTCTTGGTATTCTACTACTAAACTTGCCAACAAATTTCCCTCACCACCTTTCGATGAGCATCTTGTACCTTCATTATGTATTGATCCTCCCTTATGTCCTCGGGATAATTTCGAGAGTATGACTATGTTAGGTTGTCCTTGGCATGGTCAACCTTTCTAGTTTAGGAAGTTTTACTTCATTTGGAATGGATTTACACTCGTGAGCCATATGATCCCCTCATCCACCATCAACTCACGTATAGAAACCCTTGGCCTGTGCCCAGCTGTGGGCACCATTTAGCATGATATAGTGGACTGTGTCGCACTTATAAATCTTTCACAAATCAATGTGATGTTTTATCTATTTTTGGTTTGGTTTTTGACGTGAATATTTATCATGCCTTATTTATGCCAAAAATAAATAAAAAAATTATAAAACTTAAAAAAAAAAATTGTGGTCTTGTTTTTACCTCATCCATTTTTTATGTATTTCTTTATGTGACTTAACCATAGTTCTAGTCTTTATAGATGGTTTTTACAAGACATGGTGTCATTTATGTTGTGACATTCATTGTACCTTAAGTGTGTTTCTCTATTCTTTGGATATAGGGGTAGGTCATTTTTGTTGTCCTCATTTAATTTTGACCATCAATGTCATATTTATGCCTTAGGTATGACCCCATCAAGTCACGACTTTAGGAAATTTATTTTATACATGTCGTCACTTGGTGATAGATCTTACCTGCTCATTGATACCCTAGTTAGCACCCTCTCGTCGAATTGGTGTCCATGCAATCATTTTTTACTATCCCTCAGAATCCATCTTTCAGACCCACCATGACCTAGAATTTGAGCCATACCCCAGGAGGATTCCACACTTTATCCCTTTTGATTTCCACTTTTATTAGCCTACTGCATGATGAGCCTTGGTTTATCTCCTCCATCGCCATCATCTACTTGGCCTATCATCCACTTTCACTTGCTGTTTTACACTTTCTTGGAGGAACCGCTCTAATGAGTGGTCCTATTAGCCAACCTTTTGTCCTCTTTATGTCTTGAGTAGTTCGATCATTACCAGAACCTGTAGCTACCCTCTATACCTCTTGTCCCTCCAAGAGGAGTTTAATTTAAGATATTTTTAGACTCCTTAAATTAGACTGGATTTTCAAGTGAACTTTCCTGCTTCACACTCATTAAAGTACTTGAAGTGCCATCTACCCAATATAAGTTTAACCCTTTTCCAGACTGGGATAGACTAGTTATGAAAAAGGAATAGCCTTGTCTAGTGTGGCTAGGAGGTTCTAAATTGTATAGTTTAATCTCCTTTTTAGGCTTGGGGGACAACTTTACGAAAAAGGAACTTATAAAAAGAGAAGGGAGTGAACATTTATTTCAATTAGTCAGCAAAATGGCAATGTAAGTCACATCACCCTTGAACATGGAAATTTTCTATTTCATTATCTCAAAATTTGGTTTTATCTTTCCTAAGAGTCATACCATCCATATGAATCTCTTGACTCCTCCACCTGGTTACTCTTCCAGTCATATGGAACATGCCTCGATGCCTCCTTCATTGTCGCATGATAGTATATGGTGCTCATTAGTTATGCTTCCAAGTCACTCACGTGTCATACCATTATGTGTTCAAGGGAAGTCTCAGCCTATTTCATCCATCTGCAGTCACTTGTTCACCTTTATGAGTCGACCATCCCTATGTCAATTGTACTTCATCACTTCATCACTTCATCCATACATCACATCATCATGTTATGTTCTGTGTTGATTATTGGGGGATACATTAAGGCCCTCCTTTGATGGATCTTCTCATGTTGGCTTTAACTCATTATCCAAGAGCTTGATATAGGAACCAGTAGTACCTTGGAGCTTGCAAAACTTATTGGAATGCTTCCTCTCAATTGATAATGGGTTTACATAATTTTCTTCTGATTGGTTGAGTTCACTAGTGTTCAATGCCAGCTCATTCATTCAAAGTTAGTGGAATGTACTAGGTACCTTGGGATCCATTTTCCTCATTGGTGGATTCCCTCATGTCTGTTACTAGTTTTCCCCATTGGCCAGTAATCAATCAGTTTCTACCATGTTCGACTCAACTCATATATTCACATGATGTATATTTTTTCCATCGGGGTTATGTCGAAAACCCTGGGTTACGGACATCTCACTCTCATATGGCATCCCTCCCAGGTCGCGTTGGAGTTATGTATCATTTATATAATTTGAGGACTATATTGAGACACTTCTTTGTCTGTCATGTGTCCATATTACTACCTATGTATAACGTGACATATATCCACATTGTTTTTTCTGGTGGCTATGCTCTATCTATTGAGTCACATGGATCCATTATGTATGCCTTTGTGGCCATGTTCTAGAATTTCATGTCATGGATACGCAATATTTTATGGCGAACATGTTTAGTATCTCTTTATGACCGAGCATGGGTAGGCCCTCCTTGGGGATGTTTCCAACATAGTCAACACTTCAACACTTGAGTTCCTGCAATCCAGCTTCTTATTCTTGGCTCCTTCCTCCCATTTTTAGCTTTGAGTACTATTGTAATAATTTTCATCCATCAATTTCTCTTTTGACCCCATTCATTAGGGGTCATCTGTTATAACCCTATTTTCCACTCCATTATAGTGAGAGAAACCAAATATCAACTTACCTCAATCGTTTCGCTAAAATGCATCCCTTTTGACCTTTTTTTTACTTATGTGAGATTTATCCCATGATAAAAGAGTGAAATTACACAATTGGGAATTTTATCATAATTATTTTTCCAAAATATTATAATTATGAGATAATAATTATTTCATAATTGAGATAATTGAGAAAATCTCATAATTATGATAAAGGAATCTCGAGTTTCCCATTCCCAAGGAGATAAATTTGACCCACTTGTGTATGAGTTGGCTAGGGGTCCATTATTGTAGACGTTTCCTAACTTCTCAAATCCCTAGATGTCTAGATACATTCTCCCAAAGGATGGAATGAGCTTATATATTATCACCAAGAGGAAAGGGTGTGATGGGAATTATCCAAACTATTGGGCGAGAGCTCTGTTGTATCGGGAGAGGAGACCTCCTACAAGATAAAGGAGAGAAATATTTGAGGTGAAGGTATAAGTGTTGCATTATTTTATATGATTAATGAAAATTCATGTTCCCTACCATATATGATTATGTATTTAGCATATCTTATAATCAGTTTTTATTTTTTGATCTAATAATCTTCCGAGGAAAATAATCTATCGTCTATGTTTGGTTGTGATTATGTGTAGGGGTAAGAGATCACGTGCATACATTATAGATCACTCGACTGGATTGCAAGATCTGCATCCAGCTCAAAACCCGTACCCAACCTGCAAGGAGGCTAGGTGTGATCTCTCTTCTTTATAGCATAAAACTGGTTGCATGTTGCATGGATGATCATTCGAGATTGGGATCCCTTTATTGTTTCATTAGTCTTGTTTATTTTTGTCTAGTGATCTAATCAGAGACTAGATCATGGAGAAACAACTCCTTGAATATTTTGATGCAACACAAATGGAGGAAAGCCAAGAAAGTAAATGAAGGTGCAAATGGTAGGTTTGTAGAGTAGAAAAAGGAAGCATCGATGTCTAGAGAAATTCCAGTCAAATAGCCTAGGGAAGAAGGAAAACCATCAAAGGTTTCAGATGATAACCATCACGTGGAGGTGGAAAAAATAAAATTAATATGCCAATGCCTTTTAATATCATGGAGAGTAGCACCAGTATCTATATTCAAGAGAAACATACATTTCCTATACCATGCAAAAATTATTACGTTAGCTTATGGCATTGATATATGGAGGAGAGCATGACATTGCTATATTAGTTGACAAATTTACATATATTAATGGTAGAATTGATATTAATATATTATTTAAGGGTTGATAATTTTATGATGTGAATATTTATTATATATTGAAGTGATGTCTTTCCAACAACATTTTTTTAATAGATTTCCAGCGTTTTTAACACAATACACAACATTGGAGTAGTTTTTATCTTTGTTTGGATTGGACTTCGTATTGATATATACCTTTCATGATATATATATATATATATATATATATAATAATTTATGAAGATATTCCAATACAACAACAATGAAATACTGATGCTTCATGCAGATCCCACAAATTATATTTTTGCATACTTATTTGTGTTTGATCTGGAATTTGCAACTGTAAATTCTAATGTTTTTATGGATGATGTTTATAAAACTATTAATGATATAATATTAGTGGGAATTTCTCCACTGCAAGAGGAAAATGAACAAGGGTTTTATGACAAACATTCAATTGAAAATAATATTGGGGAGTTTTGGGTTGAAAGAAGATATTTTGTTGAAGCTTGGCAATTGATTTCTACTAAGTTTGTTGCATCCTATCTAGATATTTACAATTCCAAGTGGTGTTAAAGAGAACGAAAATTTAGGTTCATTAAACAAGATTTGCAACTTTGTTGGCCTAGAAATATATTAAATGTTATAAAAATGAAATTTATCTAAGAAATTCAGGCATGGAATAGAAAGACTGGTTGGAGCAGGAAATATTTGGGACAGATTTACCCTTTTTACAAGAATTTATCGAAACTCTTTCTAGTGCAGATATTTTTGTGAGTATTTATTTCACAAATGATCGTTTATATCAAGGTTTTATGTAGAACTTGTAGGAGATGTAATACAATCCTGGGAATTAATTTGGTGCTTTCATGAAATTCTTGGGCTAAAGGAAACATATTCTTTAGAAGAATTGGAAGATGAGTTGTCAAATGATTGGCCCAAAAAATATAAGGTCACAAAAAAATATGAAAATGATGTTATAGAATTTAAGAAGGAATGGTCATGGAAATTGGCAGTCAAAATTGAAGCCTTTATACCAATTCATACTAACAATGTAGTTGAATATATCTCCTTTGAAAGAATATCTGTAAAAGATGCAGGATCTTACCCAATTTGATGCAAACCTTCAGTTACTTCAAAATCATTCTTATAATTTTATGGAAGAGATGGAATGATATTAGGATTTCATACCAAAAATTAAAAATAAAATGATAGTATGAAGTACTTCCAAAAATAATAGAGAATTTAAATTGATAGACACCATGCAAATAAAACATGAAAAGCCCCTTCTCATTGATGTCAAAGGAGGAGGTAAGGAGTGGTTGTTGAATTTTATTGTCAAGACACAATGTTTCCATCAATGCCAAAGGGGGATATTGATGGAATTATTGTCATTGATGGTAAAGGAGAAACAACAAGGAACAATGAATGAGAAACAAAGGAAAAGAAAAAAAAAACAAGGGACAACAAAAGAGCATCAACAAGGAACACTAAAGTAGCAACAAAGGAGTAGCAAAAAGGAACACTAAAGGAGTAGCAGCAAGGAAATTTATGCACTAATGACCAGGACCAACAATGAAAATGGGGAGAAAGAGAATGGTATGGTCTAGTTAAATGAAGATGTTGTTGCATTTGGGTATATTTGTGTTGATGGATTGATATTTGTGTTGATGTCTTGATGTTTGTGTTGATGTCCTTGATAAGTCACGTTGAGCTTATGTAATGCAAGTTAAAGCAATAAATAATTTTGGATGCATATGTTAAAATTATTTCATAATGTTACAGATATTTTTATGTTGAAAAATTATTGTGCTGCTAAATTGTTGTTGAGTTGAATTGTTGTGATGCGAGGTAATGAAAGACTCCATGACAACAAAATAAAAATTCCATGACAACAAAAGCAAGAGAAATAATTAAGGTTGTTGAGGTAATAGCATGAGGAAAATATGGATTTGATCATATATATATGGCTTTAGAGAGTGATTTTTTCATACATATGGCTTGCATTTCTTTCATATGTTATGTGCATATTTTTTGGATTGGAGAGTGCTTACACTATGTGCATGTGTTGTGATGTTATAATTTTTCTTTTGGAATTTTGTTGATATCAGTGTACATAATAATTATAGATGTCTAAAACAATATTGGGTGGAGCACTTATTTATGTTCTAATATTCAAAATATGAAGATATTGGAAATGAATGAGTGGAAGGAAAAGAATCGAGCCTAGTGACTTGATACTCTTATGTGGAAAGAAAACATCCAATAAACTATCTTTATAAAAGATGTGATTTTGGAGGGAGGATTAGTTTGAGAGTTAGAGAATGTGTGAGAGATTTTGTGTGTGTTCTTTAGTAATTACTTGACACAACAAAGAGTTGATGTGAAGCATATTTGAGGAGGAGTAGAAACAAAGACAAATATGGAGGTATGCAAAACCAACACATTTTTTTCTTTATGTATCAGGGTTTGTAGTCTCCTTTCAAATTGCTACTTGATAAATGATAGGCTGGAGCTTGTTGAGGTTGCTCCTCCAACACTACACTAATCCTCTCCCTCCAAGAACAAAATTTTGATTCCCCATCAATACATGCCTCAAATATCAGCCCCAAATATGCCATATTGTAGTTGGATCTGCGCAAAATCCCCTGCAAAAAGTAGCTTAAAAAAACCCTAGCATAATTCAACTTCTAGAAAATGCTAGGTCACACTACTAGAACCCTTAGCAAAAACCTTGAACTAAACTTTTCCTTTTAACATTCTCTTGAAGAAGTAAACACACTTTCTGGTCTTCAATCACAGGTTGAGTTATGATACTATGTTAGTTCTAGAAACCCAACAACTAATTTAATGAAATTTCAAAATGAAAGATATGAACCTTAACTTTCAAAATCATTCATCAAATATATTGAGTTTCCTAACTGAATATTGCAGTATAAAAAAAACCTTGAAGACAAAAGCACAACATAAAACAATACACCAAAAATTTACTTAGGAAACTGCAACTAGGGAAAACCCGCCAACTTGTGTGTTCTTATTATGATTCAATGAAATATTCAGAAAAGATTACAAAGAGGAGGGAAGACATCCCTTCACTCAAAAAATCCCTCAACACAAGTTGATATGCACCCTTCTCTACCTCTTGGCTTTGCTTCCTACACAATGTACGGAAATTGTACAGGTTCCTACGACCCCTCTACGGTGATACCATCAGCCTAAATGAAGATGAATGTTGGTTGAAAAAAATGAGGTTGTTTGACCTCTCTTTATTGTCCTAGTTGCACTGAACTGAAATCCCTGGGCACTGAACTAAACCCCCTTCTTCTATTGAGTTGAACACTCAAGATTTCTAGTGCACAATGAGCCTAGTTTATGCCCTTTTCCTCCTTTCAAGTCATCCTAGACCCACCATCTCCAAGAATAGATGGAATATCCCCAAACTTTCTACCAAAAAAAAATACATCCATGCTGCCATGGTGCCCCCTTGATTATTTTATCAAGATGCACTATTTTATATTGAAATAGGTCTCCTTTATATATAAATTATGAATCAAACAATATTTCTAGGCTCATTTGATGACAATAGTGCTTGATTTACATTAATTGCGAAAAATTTACAATAATTATGAGCAATTTTCGGATGTAATAGGGTTTCAACGAACTTCAAAAAATCATTTATATTATTAAATTATTAGTCCATACTTCACCAGGGACTATAACACTTACCTTACAATAAAATTTTTATTGACTTTCAATTATTTTACTGGGTTTTTTCAATTTTAACCAAAGTTTCAAGAAAATGATGAATATTATGATTTTTTCGTAAATGCAAAAAGAAAAAAATTATAATTTGTGGAAATTTTATTTCTAATTTTCCATTAGCCGAACAAGCCTTGATGTGACATAATTCCCTTGGTGGATGGCATTTTATTTTCGGTATTTTTGAGTGCTTCGCAAATAATTTTATAATTATAAAATGTCCAATTTTTTGAGTGGCCATTCTATGGGTGAGTCCTCTGACACTAATAATAACATTGTTATGCTACTTCTCTTCCCTATGAGATCAGAACTAACATATTTGTAGGTCCCTTACGTAGGCGAAGCAGAGGGGGGCTAAACAAATCTCCATCAAGTTGATACATTCTTCAGAGTGCAGAGGTACGAAGGAAGAAACAAGGGGGTGGGGTGGTTGAACAAATATTCCTTCACACCTCCACACACCACGCAATGTAACAACATTTCTCGTCTATATAAATAATTAATTTTAGTCAGTGTTAACTTTTTTTTCTAATTATGCATTGAATTAATCAATTGTGTTCTATATTTATGTAAAATCATCCTTCAAGGTTAAATGTTGTGCTAACACTTTCTTATAAATTTCTCCATCAAAATTATCACAAATTTCCCCATTGTTGTTTATGGAATATCATGAAACAATAAAAAAATACTCCATTAAACTTTGTGCTAAATATCTACCTTTAAAATTCTGGAGAATATTTCCATCAAAATTTATACAACTTACGCCAAGACCATTTCTACAAAAATCAAGACTGAAAGAAATATTAAAAGTTAAGAACATGCTTTGTTTCCTTTAAAAATAGATTTTTCATGACATTTATGGAGGTGTGGAGGAAGGAATGTTGATACATTTTGCAAAATGCGGAGGAAGAAAACTTCCTTCTCATTCCGCACAATGTATCTGTTGATATTTTGTGTATTTGGGGTAGCATCAGTTGTGCTCTAGGTCCCAAATTTTGTGGAGGGACTAGAGTAAACCTAATCTACAAGACCCAGAAATTGATTTAATAAATTTCAAGTTGTGTTGAAGTTATTCAAATAATTAATTATTTTTAATGGATTTCCTAAGTCTAACTTAGGAAAATAAAAAATAATTAAAGTGAATTGATTTACACATGTGATAAAATCGTCTTAAGCCACATGGATCAAGTAGTCTTTTAATCTCAGCCATTGATGTATGATTTAATATCGGTCATTCAAGGGTTCAATGAAAAAATATAAGAGAAAGGTTTGAGGGTCAGTTGAAGATACACAATTTCTGTAGAACTGAGGAATAGATCTAGAATTCTAGGGTGGGATTGCTAAGACTTTCCAGTGGAATTTCCTACAGTGAGGGGTAGTATTGGCTGTGGGAATGATCTGATTCCAAGAGCCAAAAGACAGCAATAGGAAAGAGGAGAACCTCAAGGACAACGTTGAGAAGCTAGGTAGCAACTACGTAGGTGTTGTGCAACCGCTACGCAGGATAGTGCAGAGGCACTAGGAGGCTTCAAAAATCACACAGAGGGGCTTTTAGGGCTAGCATGAGGCTATGAGACCCTTCCAAGGGTGATGTAGTCCCTTTTGGTGCAGCGTAGTGGCATTTGAGGGTATCAGGGTTGACGCTGAGGCTTTAGGGGAAGCGCTGAGGGTTTATAGGGACATATCTGGGCTGAGTCCTGTAAATCCCATTTGAGGGTGTTGATCAGTCAATAATTTGGCACTATATCTTCAGGTTAGCTCTAGATCTGGTATCTTTTATTCTCTATTAGGTTTTCCAAGGTTGGAACCTAGATTTGTTGTACTCAGAACTACTTAATAATAAAGCCCTCATTTCTGTTGAACCGGTTTTCCCGCATTGGGTTTTTCTGGGAACTTATGTCCAAAAATCCATGTGTCACTTTGTTGCATGAGTGAATTATTCAGTAAATGATATAAATTTCTAGGTTGTAGTTGTGTTTATTTTTGGTATTTTCTGAATCTAATTTCTGAAAATAACTTACATAAATTAAATCAAGTAGGAGAGAATAAACTAATACACTGCAGTAGAATTTTCACATGGTATCAGAGCGATAGAAAATCAAGCTGAATCTCCAGCAAATTGGCTAAAGAAATATTTTTTCTGTAGGGTGGCAGAAGAAGCAGCAGATATGTAAGGGGAATCTTGAAAATTGGAGGATGCAGATCCAGAAGAAGACAACGTTGAAGCTGCTGGAGGCCTCTAAGCTTACGCAGACCCTTCCCAGGGAAACATAAGGACTACATCACCCAGTCTGGGGTTATGTAGTCCACTTCTAATCCACACTAGGACTACTTTGGGCTAGCCAGGAGGACACTATCCAATCACTCTTGTTGCAGAAGAATTCGTCCAAGTTTTGGAAGCAGTGCTTCAAATCTTCAACAGTGCTGGTGAGGTAGAGATTTTGCAGGTGCATAATTGTGCCTAGCTAAGGCAACAAAGGTGGGAGAAAGACATTCATTCAATAGATTTGAGCCAAACAGATCTGACATTAGACTAGGAGGATTGGAGAATACTATCCATTTGATTTTTTGGTAGAATATTCCCAAGAGGGAAGTTAGTTTGCATAAATAAGAAGTTACTAGAGAGTTTCTAGTCACCAAGAAGCCTAGATCCAAAGGGAGAAGTACTATTTGCTTCAAATCTGAGCAAAGATGGCTCGATATGGATTGAGGGATCAAGATAGATTAGATGGCATGTCCAACTATGTTATCTGGAAGACCAGAATCCTCTCAGTTATGGATGAGTATGGTCTCAAAGATCATGTAGAGAAGACACTTTTTGTGTCAATTGATGCGGATCCACTCAAGAAGTATGAAGAGAATCAAGCACGGATGAAGAGGTTGATCATAGACGAAGTCAAGGATCATGTGATTCCTCATATTACTGGTAAGAATACATCGCATGACATGTGTTTAGCTTTGGAAGTGATGTACCAAGGAGGTTTTTTGCAAAGAAGGATGCTTCTTGAGAATTAGATGCATATGTTATAGATGATGAAGCGTGAAGAGATAGATCCATTCCTCTTTAGACTTTAAGATATCTGTGACCAACTGATTGGAATGGGTGCTAATCTAGATGAAGGGCTCCTTATGAGGACAACCTTAAATGTTGTCTCTGAAGAATGGGAAATTTTTGTCCAGAGAATTCTGGGAAGGGAAACATTACCATCATGGACATGAATGTGGGCTATTATCCACCAAGAGGAGATCAGGAGGATCATAAAGAAGAAATACAATATTGGAGGAAGCGAATCAAAAAGAGTGAAGAAAGAAGAAGAGGAGGATGCAACCCTTGCATTAAGGGAAAGGAAGCAAGAGAAGAAGAAAAAGGACCTCTCCAAGGTTTGGGGCTTTAACTGTGCTGATCTTGGTCATCGCCAGTAGTTTTCCTAACAAGAAGGACAAAGGAGCTTCTGATTCCAAGGCTGTAGTAGGAAATGACGATGGCTTTGATGATGATGTAGCCATGAGTGCTCATGCACCTTGAGAGAAGAGGTGGGGTGACATGGATATCTAGAGTATTCAAATGGAATGGTGAGATCCTTGAGTAAATCCCAATATTGGATCACATACAAGCTACGGGAGCCTTAAGACAGTAGTGGGATGAGTCGGGAGATGGTTGCAGATGGCCACATTGAAGCAGAAGAGGGAGCTATAGAGCTGAAGAGCGAGCAACATAATGCAGAGGCAACAACAGCTCTGAGGTAGCAGCACAAGGAGGCTGATGGGACTTCAACAACAAAGAGAATCCGGGCTCACGCATAGTAGTGTTGCAGCATGACAGTGTCTCCAGGGGATCAGCGTGATTCAACATCCAGGGAGCCTCAGTGGTGGAGGGAAACTTGACTTGTATGTCAAATAGTTGGGCAGAGTCATTCGGTTGCTTACTTCTCAGCAACTGAGTTGCAATGCAGCAGTTAGCAGTGGCAGTGCTATAGACAACATGACGCAACAATTTGAGAGCGAGTTGCAATACAAATGTGGCAGTGTTAGTGGTAGTGGCATTGGCATCAGTATATAGAGCAGCAGTGCAGTAGATCGAGGGCAGTAGGCCAAGCATCAACATCAAAAACCAGGTACTCAAGATCTTGTAATGCATGGTGTGATGTATTGCTAGAGCACACTTCTGATGCTAAGAGAGAGTCTTGAGATTTTGTGTATGTTGGGTAGCATCAGTTGTGCTCTTGGTCCCAAATTTTGTGGAGGGACTATAGTACACCTGATATACAATACCTAGAAATGGACTTAAGAAATTTCAAGTTGTGTTGAAGTTATTCAAATAATTAATTACTTTTAATGGATTTCCTAAGTCTAACTTAGGAGAATAAAAATAATTAAAGTGAATTAATTAACACACATGATAAAATTGTCTTAAGTCACAGGGATCAAGCAGTATTTTAATCTCAGTCGTTGATGGATGATTTAATCTCATCCATTGAAGGGTTCAACGAAAAATTATAAGAGAAAGGCATGAGGGTCAGTTGAAGACACATAATTTCTGTAGAACTCAGGAATACATTTGGAATTCTAGGGTGGGTTTTCTAATAATTTCTAGTGGAATTTCCTATAGTGAGGGGTAGCATTTTCTAAGGGAATGATCTAAGTCCAAGAGCCAATAGATAGCAAGAGGCAAGAGGAGCATCTCAAGGATAGCGCAAAGAATCTAGGCAGCAACTACGTATGTGTTGTGTAGCCGCTACACAGGTGCTATGCGGGATAGCAGAGAGGCACTGGGAGGATTTAGAAATCATGCATAGGGGATTTTAGGGCTAGCATGAGGCTATGAGACCCTTCGAGGGGTGACACAATCTCTTCTGGTGCAACGTAGTGGCATTTGAGGGTAGCAGGGCTGACACTGAGGCTTCAGGGGCAACGCTGAGGGTTTCTAGGGCCAGATCTAGGCTGAGTCCTGTAAATCTCATTTGAGGGTGTGGATCAGTCAATAATTTGGCACTAGATATTCAAGTTAGTTGTAGATCTTGTATATTTTATTCTCTGTGAGGTTTTCCAATGTTGGAACCCAAATTTGCTATACTCAGAACTACTTAATAATAAAACCCTCATATCTACTGAATCGATTTTCCCGCTTTGGGTTTTTCTGGGGACTTTTGTCCAAAAATACATGTGTCACGTTGTTGCATGACTGAATTATTTAGTAAATTATCTTCATGTGTAGGTTTTAGTTGTGTTTATTTTCGATTTTTTCTAAATCTAATTTCTGAAAATAACTTGCATAAATTAAATCAAGTAGGAGAGAATAAACCAGTACAATGCAATAGAATTTTCACAGTATCAACATTACTTCTTTTCCTCCACTCTCAACACAATTTATAAACACTAATTCCTCTACATAATAATATAAGTCATAATATAATCTTTAATTTAAAACATGATATTATTTGAGCACTTCCTGTTACTAAGTAAATTTATCCTACAATGTTAACCTTGATTTGGTAATCAAAATATTGTCGTCAAGGCATGGATTTCCCAATAGATATTCACTTTTCGAGAAGAAAATTGGAATGAACATCCTTATCTCAAATCCGATTCAATCTACTGCACATATTGATAAACAAAGACACATCAATAAAAAATCAAACCACACAATCATAAGGGAAATTATCTACTAGTCTTAAGTGTGGGATTTTGGTTCTATGCATCTTATCTTACATCCAAATTACTAGCATATACAATATATATTAATATATATAAAGGTGTGTAATATTAGCATATGAGTATATTGTATGTTATTTTTATAATCCACTTAATATTGTTACATAGGTTTGGTTGATATTATTATTCATTTAGAGCACAAAAACGTGGCTAAGGGTCATGTTTGTATTATATCTTTTAACTTTGGGTTTGTCGCCATGGGGTCCATTTCAATGTTGGATTTGTTTAGATCCTGATTCATCCATGCATTGCTTCTAACTATGCATAGGAGGAGGTTTTTCTCTAGATTATTATGTATAAAATTTAGGAGGATAATTGTATGGAATGGGGAGGTGGTTGTCGTTTTGTGGAGTGTGAAGCCACCTCTCCACTCTGGACAACGATCCTGAGCCTCTTTTAATAAGTGTGTGCAATACCTTCAAGATGAAAAACAAATAGATAATTCAGCAATTGGAACAAAGGTTCTCACTAGTGAATGGCATAAAATTTCCCATCATGATACAAATATTTATATAATATTTATGAGATGCTAATGATGATACCTTTTAAGCAGATTTCATGTATGCAACACACTCATGAAAATTTTATATAAGTTATAAAGACCATGTTGCATGATTTACATGTGTTTTTTAGAACATGGCCACTGAAAGAATTCTTTTGTTAATGACACATTTGGATGTTTTTAGTTTCAAAGAAAAACATAGCAATGCAGTTCATTGATGCAAGAGAACCTATTCTTTTTTTAATGTCTTTTCATCATGGCTAGGGAAAATTCTTTTTCCCTGGGACTTGGAATTGCTTCTCCTTTGATTTAATTGACAAATCAAATTCATTTCAAATGGTTTTAGTGCATGTGGGAATTTCTTGTCATCCAATTGACCATAGCTAGATAATTTTCTCTAAATCATGTCCATATCATCATCCATGTCTTTGTTTTTCTTTTATTTTTTTTAGTAACGTGTCTGCTAAATGATAGATTCATGAGAATATTATTTAAGGTTGTTTTTATTGTTTATTTTTGGGACATATAAAAAGAAAAGAATAGTGAGATGGGATATTTGGAATTAACAATTTGAAAAGGATTTTGAAGAAATACCTAAAGGATTCGGGTCACCTTTTGTTTCTCAAGGCTTTGGAATTAAAGTGCTGCTAAAAAATGAAGTCTCTACCATATTTCTTTGAGGGACTAAAAAACCTGGAGCACATAGATTTTCTAGAAAATTAGCTTCTCTATGACTACCTAATTCTAGAAACCAGTTAGTATTCACTTCTTTTTTTTTTCTAATTTTGCATTGAGAAACTTAATTCTACTGAATTTGTGCTAGTGCATGATTCTAAAGTTATCCATCAAATATTTCACTACTTTCCAATTACTATTTTTGAAAACTCACAAAACAACAAAACAAATACTACGTTGAACTACTAGACATCAGGCTTTAAAATTTAGAGAATATTTATATCAAAATTTACAGAACTTACCTCCAGACAATTTATGAAAAAGTAAAGAACGAGCTTTGTTTCGATTAAAAATTGGTTTTGCATGGCATTTGTGGAGGAGAGAAGGAAATAATGTTGATACATTGTGTGAAGTGTGGAGGAAGAAAAATTCCTTCATGTAACAACCGTGGTGAAAATTCTATGTAATAAAGTTAAAATAATAACCAGGGTTGATGGGACACTTATTCCAAGTTGAATGTTGGGAAAAAAATCCTATTAGGTGTTCATTTTGGTTAATATGGCTAAGGAAATTGGAAAAGGAAAAGGAAAAGGCTTTGGAAAGGAAAAATGACATTTTTGGAACATTTATTTATGAAAATAATGGAAATTAAGAGAAAAGGGAGATGAAATTTCACAGGTTGCATGTGAGGAGGAAAATGAAGGAAACTAATGGAAAATGAAGAAAATGGAGGCTTCTTCTATAAAAAGACTTATGAGGATCAATTGGTACCTTTTTTCAGTTCAGTCTTTGGAGCTCTCTCATTATTCTCTATCTCTCTTCCCCTCACTCTTGAACACTTACAATTTTCTTCGAGCACTTTGGCATCAGAGAAAGAAACGCAAAGAAAGAAAGAAGAAGGAAGAATCAAGAAAGGAAGAGCAGGATCGAGAAACTTAGCAATATTCTTTCAAGATATTTCTTTGCATGTGTGATTTCCTTGCTATATCTTGCATGCATGATATTGCATGTGGTTATTTTCTATCTTGGCATGGGTTTTTGACAGGTGTGATAGTGTTTTCAGCCTAGCGTTGCCATTTCTGGATAGCCTTGATGAGATGGGTTCTCATACTTCGTTTTATTTGGATTTTTGGATTGGATTCGAAGCTGAGTGAGGTGGATATCTGAATTGATATAACACATGGCCTAGTAACACCTGAACCAGACTATGGGATGTAGTAAATTCATATAGTGTTTTGCCTCAGGGGGGATAGGAATCCTTGCTTGCGAATGGCGGGACATATGGTAAATCCTATAGGTAGCTTGCCTCGGTTTAGGGCCTAGTGATATGGGATGAATTGTGGTAAATAATGTGAGGTGGGTGCCCTCTGTTTTGGACCGGTAGTCTCAGTATGACTTGTACGGTAAATCATGGAGAGTATGTATTATTTTAGGGCCTACCGATCCCTAATTTAGACTGTGGATTATGGTAAATCCTGAGAGACTAGGATACAGGAAAATTCTTCATGGTGTAGGTGAAGAACTACGGTAGAATTCATGCTTGTTTGGCTCTTTTTGGTTTTTTATGAGTCCCACATTCACACTTGGAATATTTCATGGGGGTCATTAGCTGAAGAGATATTTATCTTAGCCAATCTATGCTAGGGTAGAACGTGGAAGTCCCATATTCGATTGATTTTTGCAATCATTAATGAGAAGTTAATTCCTTTGGTATTTTATGTATAAATTTACTGATTATTATGTGGATTTTATTGTTTTTTTATCCATGGTATTTATTTTGTTATTGTTTTAGTTATAAGCATGTATTTTATCAGTGATAATGTATGGATCTATCTATATTTTTACTTGTAAATGAATGCACAATGTATCTATGGTCAAATAGATTGTATTGTAGCTAATGATATAAGGGAGAAATGCTTCTTAGAGATTATCAAATAATTATGATACCACTAGTTTTAAATATGTTGTTTACACATGTAGATTCAATGTTTGTGGAATGTTTGACAAAATTAATATCATGGCTAGGATGGTTCCATATGAGTTCTTGTTGATGTGAGTTATTTTGTATCATTTTGCTGTTGTTATTTAATATCCCTTCCGTTTTCATGAAGTTATGGGAAGTGACCTGGGTTATGGGCCTCAAAAGGTGGCTCAAATCCTAGATATGCATGCACATAACTAAATTTATGAGGCCATAGTCACTAGCATCCAGTGTTGTGCTTGTGGCTATAACCTCCTAACTCCTGAAATGTATTGTTATGCCTATGGCTATGGCTCAAATAGGGTCAAAATGTCAGTGTGAACCAGGGGTAAGAGGCCTGAATGGTTGGGTTACCTCCTAGGTTGTGGTTGTTTTATAAGGTACGTAGGTTATATTTTATGTCGATTCCATGTACTTATGGTCGCATAGGAGTTTGAATCCCATATAGTATCCTCTCCTCACATGTTTACCCTAATTGGTTGGTTACTTGGGTAGATGTGGTAAGAGGGTGTTACATAGTGGTATCATAGCATGGTTCAACCCTTGGACTAGATGGGCGGTCTGTTGATCATATTTTTCTACTCATTGCATATGTGTTTCTCATAACTATGATGTATGTGTTTCTTGCATTCGTTTTTTCTTGGCCATGGTGGAAGTGGTTTCACCATGGATGGGATGATGTTGTTGTGTCAACATGTTGTTATGAGTATATGAATAATTATGTGTTTTTCATGCTTGTGTATTATGTGTGCACACTTGATTACATATTGTTACATGTTGTATATGCATTGCTTATTTATGCTAGGTCACATATTGGTCATGCTTGTGTGTTGTCTGTGTATGCTTGCTTGTGTGATGTTATATGATGAACATTATTTGGTCATTCATGATTGGTTACATGTTTCTTATGTTGGTGTATAGTACGTACTTGTGATTTCGTGGGGTCAAGTTGCATTGGTATGGTTATGCATCTATGACCAGAGTCCAACTAGAATGATGATTATGTGCTAATATACCATGTGGTACAAGTTTATATGTTGTTATTATTATGTATAAACATGTACTATGTTGATTAGTTTATCTTGTAAGAAGTATCCTCCCCAAATTACACTAAAGTTCATTGGTTTATTGTGATTTGGTTTAGTTGACATATTATTCTTTGCAAGAGAAATATCAACATGGATAGAATGATGGTAGACTACAAGGAATCTCCCTATGAGCCATATGAGCAGTATGGTGGGAACTCTTATAATTTGGAAGATACATTGAGAATCATAAAAGAAGAAACAAGGATTTGTAAGGCAGAAAATGATAGGATCATACAAGCATAAGAGAAATAAGAAGAGGTGAATGCAATACTTCTTCAATGTTTGTCAGAATTGCATTAGCAAGGGCCACTTCAGATCAGCCATGAAAATGAGGATAGAGCTAATGGTGCATATGGAAGTAGGTATCCTATGATACATAGGTCAGATATAGCTAACATAGTGAGGGGTGGTAGGTTGTTGGAAATTCCAAATAGGAGGGGATATGAGTACATGTACCACTCTAGTTCTGGCTCAGTTAGACATCATGATCATTATCGGTATCATCCTTTTAGGAGAAGTGACAAGGGATACATGTCAGATGAATTAAGAAAGAAAAGACACATACTTTTGATGGGGACTTGAAGAAACCAGATGAGGCAAAAGCTTGGATACTTGGGATGAAGAAGTTCTTTGAGTTGGATGAGTACTCAGATAACATGAAGGCCAAGATTGTTATATTCAGTTTGTGAGGTAAAGTAGACATTTGGTGGGATGATGTGAAGTAGGTTAGACACATCAAGACAGAAGACTTGAGTTGGTACGAGCTCAAAATAATTTTTAGGAAGAGGTACTTGTTAGAGAGGTGCTACAACAACAAGGACACATAATTTTATGTTGAAATGGCACCCCACTGTGGGGCTTATATTTTAATTTTCCCTTAATTAAATTTGGAAGAGAAATTGTAATTTCATCTTATAACAACTTGCATTAGTTAACTAATTTATAATGACTGAGTTATCTTAGGAAATTAAAGTTGAAGGTTAGAAAGTTTGCATGTAGAGTGATTCCATGATTTAATGGGGTCTAGTTACAGTTACGCATGAGTTGTAATTAGTTAAATAAATTAATTGAGTTAAAATAAGTTTAACTAGCTCTAACTGAGTGATGAGATAGTGAGAGGTACAATGAATTAAATATGATTTAATTCAAAATGAATGATAAATTAGTTAACTGATAATTTTACTATAAATAGTTGTTGCATGTCAGTTCTGAGAAAGACCCAGTTGAGACAGAGATTAAAGGGAAGAAAACTATCGGTTGTATAATTAGAAAATTGAACAGGTCAGTTATAGAGTCAGTTGGAGACCTTGGATGTATTGCACAGTCAAGGAAAGGGATTTTCCTATTTAATAGGAAATTTATTCCTCGAGGAATGTGTGAGCAATGGAGGTTAAGCTGAGGCTAAGAACTGGCTAAGTATTTGTCCAATTTTTCCTAGATCAATGTGAGACAGTTGGTAGAGTGCATAATTTCTCTTCTGAGAGAAAGCATTGTATTGTTTCATGATCATGTATTTTATACAATATACATATAGCGGGGTTTTAGGCAGTGTTATTTCCCTAGAAACATCTTCTGTTGTGTGATTGATTGTCTCTTTCTCTTACTTGTTTATCTGATTATGCGATCGTGCTTGTTTCCAAAAAAATTTAGAAGGGATATAGTATCTTGTTTTATTATATCATAAAATCAAATTGAATCCCTATGGTTAGATTTTCTACATGGAATCAGAGTGCCATGAATCACAATAAGAAGAGAAGAACAGATTTTTTTTTGATCATGTTCAAATTTTCAAATTATTTCTTCGGTATCCAACAATAGATCAAGATGTCTTTCAATGGCTTGTGACTCGAAATGCACTCGAGGGAAATTTGAATTATATTGCATGGAAGGATAGGATAGCGGCAGTGCTTGAGGAAAAGGGACTGAAACATCTCATGGATGATGATGTCTCGTAACTCACAATAATAGATGCTCAACTTCTTAATGCATGGAAGAATAATGTTGTGAAAGAGAGAAGGATCTTGTAGTTTCTATCGATCGCGCGCTTCACCTAGGCCGCCGCTCTACAACAAGATCATGCCCTCCATTGTTTGCGGCCTTTGGCCCTGCCATGGCCCCTCTAGATGGTACATCGGAGGTGGCCGATGCTCAATCTTCCTTCTCTACACTGGTTAAATCATTACCACCCCAGTGCCCTCGACCTACTCTAATGAAATTTGTTAAGAAACTAGATGGACTGCAAGAAGTAGAACTTCCTCCTACTCTCCCGTGATTGGTTGCACTCTCTCTTTTTGAACGGGGCCTCATCGGCCAATTCAATGGCTTATGGCCATCCCCGAAAATAGTTGAAATATGGATTGAGCGAAACTGGGTGGATAAAGTAAGTGGTAAAGTCTCCATACGTTTCTGTGGGAAAGGATACTATACCTTTCATTTTGAATCAAGAGAAGACAATGATTTAATCTTTAGAAATGGACCATATTTTATGGACTCCAGAGGACTGTATCTGAACAAGTTGACTCCAAACTTCGATCCCGAAATGGATGTTCCTAGTGTTGTCCCGTTCTGGGTTCGGATTCCACATCTCCTGCTCCATTGTTGGGGAGATGACTCAGTTCGAGCCATCGACAATGCTGTTGGGAAGTATATTGATTAGAGTGAGCCCAAGGACAATATGCAAGCCTGTGTGCATATCTGTGTTGAATTTGATATCTGCAAGGGTCTTCCGGAGGCAATCAAGCTCAAAGTGGATGACTGGACACACATTCAGCAACCAGACTACGAGAAAATCCCATTTAAATGCAAGGTATGTCATGAATACGACCATTTTTCCAATCGCTGCTCTAAACCAGTTAATGTTGAAAATGCTTTGCCAGATGAGCAATGGGAAACTGTAAAAAAGAAGAAGACTGTTGTCGCCCCAAAGGCAAACTCTGAAGCTACCCATCCCTCCTCCTCCTCCCTGGATCCTCCCATCAATCATGCCTCCGGCCCTATCTTTGAAAAACCCTTGGAATATTCTAATCCCTTTGGCACCCTCTCCCTCCCTGAAAATGACCCCCCAATCTCTCTTAAAAATGACCCCCCCATCCCCAATACCCTTTCCCAAACCTCCCCGTCCCCTCCTCATGATCCCCCCCCCTTCTCGATCAACCAGGAGCTCCTCAAAAGAGAATGGTGTCAATATGGAAGCACAAAAAAAAGGACCTAGTAGGAAAACTATAAAGCAGCAAAGGGATGAAAATGCCGAAAAAGATATAGCCATGGGAACTCAAAATCCTATAGAAACTTATATTTTGGGTCAAAGAAACAAAGAAGAAGCACACAAGAGGCATGGAGGGCGAGCATCTCTCTGTATACCCCATGCTCAATGATGAAAGTAATATCTTGGAACAGCAAGGGACTAGGGCCTAAAATTGCTGCCCTGAAAGACCTGATAGACCATGAGAAGCCAGGAATCCTAATGATCCAAGAAACTAAACAAAGATTTCAAGAGATGAAAGGAATCATAGATCAGCTCAGATAGTATGATGGACACATATGTGAGTCAAGAGGAGCCTCCGGTGGAATCACCACTATTTGGAACAAAAACATATGGAAATGCATATCCAATACAATCAATCAGTATTGGATCGAAGTCACTTTAGATAATCAAGTAGATCACACACAAATTTTCATCTACAATATATATGCACCAAACCATTTTAGAGATAAAGAGAAACGTTGGGCCGCTCTTCAAGCAGACATAGATGCTAAAGATAACATTAATGTCATTTTCGGTGGAGATCTCAATCTTATTCTACACTCCAATGAGAAAAGAGGAGGTGCCTTTGCCCATGACCCCTACAGATCAAAGCTGGAAGAAATCATGCAGGAGCACGACTTAGTCGATGTCACTCCAAAAAACCAAAGATACACTTGGAATAATCATATGCTAGGCAAAGATAACATAATGGAGCGGCTTGATAGAATTCTGATAAATACCACTCTCCTTTCTGTGTACTCCACAGCTTATGCTATAATTCTTCCATATTTGGCATCCGACCACTATCCTACAAGCCTTTTTCTTGAGGCCCACTACCCATTTGGGTTGATTCCCTTTAGATACAGCTCGTTATGGAACAACAATCCTGTCGTGGACCAGATTGTCAAACTGCCATGGCAACAACACATAGAAGGGTCATCAGGATACATTTGGGAATGAAAACTGGAAAATACCAAACGTGCCTTGAAGGATTGGGTTAAAAAATATTACAAAGAACCAAAAAAATCCAAAACTGAAATAAAAAATAAATTGGAAGCAGTCCACAAAAAGATAGAGGAGCATGGACTCTCCCAAGAGGATAAAGCACTATAAGGCGAATTGTACTTTTAGGTTTATCGTGTCAATAGAGATGAAGAGAAAAAGTGGAGAATAAAGTCAAGATAGCTTTGGCTTCAAGGAGGGGATAAAAATTATGCCTTCTTCCATAAGTAGGCCACTGTTAGGAAAGTCAGTAATAATGTCACCATGATCAACGACGAGGAAGGCTACCCTAAAAAAACCCAAGACACTATCAAACAAACTACCTCAGATTACTGCAGATCTCTCTTAACAGTGACAAAAGAAGTAGAAGATTACTCAGATCTCCTTCAACACTTTCCCAAGGGAATCAGTGAGGATATCATTGCAAATTTGACCAAAGAAAATGATGAAGAAGAAATTCAAAATGCCATCTAGGTGCTTCAGCCAGACAAAGCCCCTGGTCCAGATGGCTTTCCCATCTGTTTCTACATAACATATTGGGGAACAATTAAAAAATATCTTATCAAAATGATAATATGGGCTCAGCGAAAATGCAAAATAGGAGGCTTCACTAATGCCACCCATCTTGCTCTTATTCCTAAGGAAAATCGACCTTTATCCTTCTCTCGTTTTCGACCCATCTCATTGTGCAACTCCTCTTACAAAATCCTGACCAAAATCTTGGCCACACCCCTTAAACCTCTCCTCCCCTCTCTCATTTCAGAAAATCAAGGAGGTTTTTTGGCCAATAGACAAATCTCAGACTCCATCGTTCTTGTCCAAGAGGCCATTCATTCCAGCCAAGCAAGAAATGAGAAAGGGTTCATCTTAAAATTATACCTAGCCAATGCCTTTAACCAAGTCAGGCACTCCTTTTTATTTACTTTTTTAGTAAAAATGGGATTTGCCACACCCTTTATCGACCTTGTTAAAGCCTGCATCTTTGGTCCTTGGATCTCCCCTCTCATTAATGGTAGACCAGGACATTCCTTCCAATTGACCAGAGGACTAAGACAAGGTTGTCTGCTCTCACCTTATCTTTTCATATTGATGGTCGAATCCTTCAGCAGAGCCCTGGACTACAATCATCATATGGGTCTAATTACTGGGATTAAATTTGGAAATGGAGCCAATAACATCAACCATTCTTAGTTTGCTGACGATACTCTCTTAATGGGGGGAGCCTCAAAAATCATAGCCTACCGTTTCAAAATGCTCCTAGACAAATACATGAGCTATTCAGGAGGTTTGATCAACTACCACAAGAGCTGTATCTATGGCTGGAACACTTTTGCCCAAAATATTCATAGCATTGCCAATAATTTTGGAGTCCCTTGTAAGTTGTACTAGGAGCATTTTTCTTATCTGAGCATGCCAGTGAGTGCTGGAAATATGTAAGCATCAGCGTGGGACATTATTATTGATAAGATGAAAAGGAAGGTGCACCAATGGGGCACCTCTTGGCTTAATCCAGCAGGGCACCTAATAATTCTTAAAGCAGGTCTTTCCTCCTTACCCTTGTATTGTTTTTCACTCCTGCAAGCCCCAAACAGCTTTCATAACAAAGTGAATGCACTTATTCGTCACTTTCTATGGCAAGGGGGGGAAAATGAAAGAAAGAAATATAATCTAATAAGTGGGAGGCAGATCATTCAACCGCAACAGAAAGGAGGGCTTGGAATCAGATCCTCAAAACTTCTAAACCTTACCTTTGCTGGCAAGCTTGTTTGGAGATTCATAACTAGCAAGAATGCTTGGTGGAAGAAAGTATTAGAAAAAAAATATCTCAACTTCCCAAGGCAACAAATTTTGGACCATGAGATCCCTAACAGAGCGTGCTAAAAAATCTGGAGGATGTGTAAGAAAGCAATACCACTTCTTGCACAAAATATTTCCAAAGTACCCGAAGGTGGAAGTCACATTAGAATTGGGACTAATAAGATAATGGGGCAACAACCCATCAGTAGCAGGCCTAGTACTCAATAGATCCTAACCTTTCTTGCCAGTATAGGGATACAAACACTGGAACAGATTTCTCAGTGGGATGCCCACACTCAGACTTGGAAAGGATGGACCTTCCCACACATTCTTGTTGATATGGAAACTAGCCTCACTAATCTGCAAGCTCATCTCCATGGCATAACACCCTCCAAATGCTACAGCACTGATGACTTTTGATGGGATCCTTCAGGCATCATATACACCATTAAAGCTTCCTACCATAATATTTGCAGCATCGAATTTCCCATGTCTGTTTGGGCACTGTGGAGACTTGTCTGGAAAGCGGAGACTCTTCCAAAAACAAAATTTTTTATCTGGATCCTCCTAAGAGAGAAAGTTCTCACCTCTGAGAATCTTAAAAAACGAGGAATAACTAGCCCATCTTGCTGCCCAAATTGTCAATCAAATGAAGAAACTAGTCAACATATTTTCATAGACTACCCCTTTTCCATAGCTTGTTGGAAGGAAGCTTTTCAGAGCATTAATCTCCCATGGGCGCCCAGCACCAGCATATATGAAGTTTTGCAAATATGGAAAAAAAGTTATCCCTGGTAGAAAAAAAAAATACATTGCTCAAACAGTCTGGAATGCTTTTCCATGTTCTCTCCTATGGAACATTTGGTTGGCAAGAAAGCACATGATCTTTAAAGATAAATAAACTAGCATTAGAAAGCTTTACAACAAGGCATGGAGCCTCACTCTGGAAGAATTGTCCACGAAATGTCAAGGGAAACTAGACATGGTGGACCTTTATGTTGAGGAAAGAAACTACATAGGGTATTTACTAGATAGAAACAACATGGCCCTCAGTAGCAACAATGCCAATAGCAGTACCAACTCTAGGTACAACTGGAAAATTATAATGAAAGATGAGGAATTTTTACTATGGCTCAGGAACTGCAATACTCATTATCTATTTTTGATGGCGCTTCTAAATCTACTCCAGCAATGGCCGGGGCTCGAGAAATCATCTGTAATGGTAATGGGGATATCATAATTGCATATGAATGGGGACTGGGTAATATTTCCAACAATAGGGCCGAACCATTAGATCTTTACCAAGGTCTACTCCAACTACAAAAAATTGGCATAAACATAGTAGTGATTATTGGAGACTCGGCTATTGTCATTAGCCTAATGGTCCACAACAGGAAAGCCTCCAACTTGATTCTACAGAAAACTATAAGACGATGCCAAACACTTGATCAGCATATGAAAGTAAATCAATTTTATCATGTACTTCGTTCGCTCAACAAGGAAGCAGATGCGCGGACAAACAGAGCATGTCTTCCCCATATTGGTACACTTTGCTGTAACGCCTCTGAAAATCATTGTTATCTACCATGATCAGAACTAAATACCCTCGCAGAATCATCGCATGGAGTAACAGTGCCATCGAATTCCTTAATTTCATGCCTATCTTTGTCTCTATGTCACATAATCTATCCACCAAGCTCCTTGAAAACGCTCCCTCTCATATAAAATCTATAGTTTCTTTTTATTTCCTCTGTAGATTCCCCTTAATCCCCGTGCCCTTTCCATCTCATTACCTTTCTCATGAACCCACCATCATTCTTCATGTGATCAAATCTTATCCTCTTGTAGATTGTTCAATCCTTGTGATCCTCAATAGCCCTTGCGGTCCTACCACTTTTGACAGTGTTTTCCATCCTCACAGGCCTGTTCTCCTTTCATCCTTCAACAACCAAGCCATGGATGCATCAAGTATCAGCCTATAAAATGCTCAAAATGTAGAAGCAGAAGGAAATCCTGAAGAATTCATTGGGTGGCAAATCCTTCACATAAGCATAAACTGAACATGAGATGAAAATTTTGTCTTTTACTATTCCAATTTGTAAGAATCTACACTAGTTCAGTTTTTCTCATTGTGAAGAAAATTGGATGCAAAAGGGATTCTAACATCAATATTGTCCTCAATTGCTCCACTTCTCACCTACACTTCCATGTAACACTGGAGCTCAAACTCCCATATATATTTTTTTTAATATAAAACAACATCTGACTTTGTAAAAAAAAGAAACAGAGAAGGATCTTGTTAGAGGGAGTTCAAGGCCATATTGTCTCGAGCTTGCATGGGAAGGTGAATCCATATGCAGTGTAGGAGGCCTGGAAATAACTGTATCAGAATAAAAGTGACCAAAGAAATATGGCGCTAAAAGACAAGCTCAGGAAAATCAAAATGGAGAAGGGTGACATGATCCATAAATACTTGACCAATTTCACTCAATGTCGAGATGAGGTTGGAAGTGGTGGGGTCACTGTTGCTATGGATGATTTGGTGAGCCTGACTCTTCTAGTCCTTCCAAGGGATGGCATACCTACCAGGACTTTGTTAATGGGAGGGAGAATCTTCCAGATTGGGAGTGACTTTGGTGGGATTTGGCACAAGAAGAAATAAGGAAGAGCACTGGAGATGGATCCTCGTCAAAGACTGATGATGAGGAAAATTGTGCCTTGGATGACAAGGAGAAGAAAGGAAAAGGGAAGGCATCCCATTCTAAATTTGAGTCTGACAATCTAGGAAAGAAACGATACTTATGAAAGGTTAAATTTTTCAACTATCCTGAGGATGTACACTATGTCACAAATATTCTGCAAAAGAAGAACAACAAGAAGGCCACATGCGCAACAATAGGTGAAGGTTTGGCTTCCCAATTTGAGTTGGAATTCACCCTCATCGCATGCATGGTGTCATCGGTGTTGGGATTTGTGTGGTACTAAGGTATTGGTGCCTCATTCCACATCATCGGCAACAAATAATTCTTCAGTGGCTTGGAGGAGAAGTATCTCGAGATGCACAATGAGATGGGTGATGATGAGAGGTATAGCACTACCGGGATTGGTACAGTTAATTTCCAGAGAGAGCCAGGTAAATGCCTCATAGTAAAATATGTCATGCATGTACCCAGTTTAAATAATAATTTGGTGTATTTTTCTATGTTGGAAGATCATGGATATGATGTGATTTTCTGTGAAGGAAAGGCATTCCTTTTCCACAAATCCACAGGACAGGTGAAAAGGATTGGGGTTTGGGTAAAGAAACTCTAAAAAATTAATGTATATGACTATGCAGCATTGAGCAATAAAGAAGAAAAGGTGGTGAGATGAGAAATTGATGCATTATGGCACAGGAGGTTGGTTCATCTACACCATAATGCTTTGAGGATCATGCAAAATATTTGTACAGGGCTTCCAAAGGGTACACTTTTGCAAAGAGACACATGCAAAGGTTGTACTATGGGAAAGTATACAAAGGACACATTTCACGATAAGGAAAGCTGAGTAGTGAAAATCCTTGAGAGTTCACTCAGACATATATGGACCATTCTAAACAACTTCCATAGCAAAGCATAGGTACTATGTGATTTTTGTTGATGATTTTTTAAGAAATTGTTGGATTTTCTTCATGAAAAGTAAATATCATATATTCTCCAATTTTTTTGATTTCAAAGCACTTGTCGAGAAATATACAGGAAGAAGGTGAAGCCTTTAAGAAGCGACAAAGGTGGGGAATACATCTATCACGAATTAAATATCTTCTACGCCTCAGAAGGAATTCGAAGAGAATTGATTGTACCTCATAACCCACAATAGAATGGAGTTGCAGAGAGAAATAATGTAACTATTATGGGAGCAACATGAACAATGTTACATGACTAGGGCATACCATTGCATGTATGGGAAAAATCATGCAATATAACAGTACTTGTGTAGAAAAAACTTCCTCATTGGATTCTTGGGATGAGTACACGAGAGGAGGATTTTTTAGGTAAGAAACCAGATGTTTCATATTTGGAATTTTTCGGCTCATCTGTCTATTTCCATGTGACAAAATATGCTAGGAAGAAGCTTGAGCCAACAATAGATCTGGGATGTTTGTGGGGTATATTGATACACCTCACAACTATTGGTTGTACTTTCCAACACATCGGATGACAATGGTCAGAAGAGATGTGAAGTTTGATGAAGGCAATGCCATGTGATTGTCCCTTGAGAGGGAGCTTGATTTGCATGCATTTGAGGAGCTCTTAGCTCCAAAGGATGAACCTCGAGATGTGGAGAAGCCACAAGCAGAGGGATAGAGAGTGGTAGAGACCACTCATGTAGAGCCATCCATTAGAGATGGTAGGAAGCACACTAGAGACACTAACATATTATTGTTGAATGTTAGAGGTAATGTGGGAGATCCCACATCATAGTGTAGGAAAAGAAGGTCCCCAGAGTAGTACATTGGAAACATGACTCTTATGAGTGGAGTTACTAATTTAGAACCATTTTCTTCTGAGGAATCAATTCAACAACCGGTATGGGTTGAAGCCATGGATGAGGAGTATCATTCCATTATTAGGAAAAATGCATGGGAAGTTGTCCCAAGACTAGTGGGGAAGTCAATGGTAGGTTATAGATGAGTCTACAAGGTGAAGCAAGAAGTAGATGGGAGTGTGGAGAAAAAAAAGGATAGATTTTGGCTTGAGGTTTCTCTAAGGCGGACAGGATTTACTATGATGAGAATTTTGCACCAATAAGGTACTCATCCACTAGATCCGTCCTTGCACTCTCTCCATAGAAGGGATGGAAGATACATTAGATGGATGTAAAGACAACCTTTCTCAATGGAATTATTGAGGATTAAGTGTACATTGAGCAGCCATAATATTTTGAGAGCTTAGATAGGGAGTCACATGTGTGCAGAGTCAAGAGAACATCTTATGGGTTGGAGCAAGCACCCCGTGCTTGGTACACCAAGATTGAAAAATATTTCACTGGGTTGGGCTTCACCTAGAGTGAAGCGGATGCGAACCTATATTATATTATGGTTGATGGTAAGATTTTGATTATTTTAATTTATGTTGATGATATAATACTGAAAGGTGATAAGAAATTCATAAAATCTTGCAAAGAGGATCTTGCAAGAGAATTTGAGATGAAGGACATGGGACTCTTGCATTATTTCCTTGTATTGGAAATCTAGGAAAGAGATGGCTAGCTATTTGTATCTCAGGGAAATTATGCCAAGGATATTTTGAGGAATGTCCACATGGACGGTAGCAAACCCATGGGGACTCCTCTTGTAGGAAACTGGAGTAAGGAGGATGCTACTTCAGGTGAAGTAGTTTATGTTGTTGTTTAAAGACAACTGGTGTGTTCAATCATGTATTTGGTGAACACACGACCTAACTTACACTATGTAGTTAACCAATTGAGCCAAGCTATGGTTAAGCTGACCAAGCTCTTTTGGAAGGCAGGGAAGCAAGTGTTGAGATATGTCAAGGGCACTTTAGAGTATGGATTATGGTACATACAGACAGAGGGAGTGAAGCTCCAAGGCTTCAATGATGCAGATTGGGATGGGTGTCCATGTAACTAAAAGAGCACATTAGGAGTCATATTTAGCATAGGATCAAAAAACAATGATTGGTACAATAGGAAACATAGATAATTTTCACTCATTTCAGCAGAAGTGGAGTACATGACAGCCAATCAGGCTGCATGTGAGGCCATCTGGATGAGGAAGATACTTGTTGGTTTGTCTAGTCAGTAGATGGATCTAATGGTGATACATTGTGATAAGCAGAGTAGCATAAAACTCTTGTTTAATCTAGTATTCCATGACAGGTCCAAGCATATTGATATCGGGTATCACCATCTCAGAGATTTTATTCAAAGGAGGTTTATGTCACTAGAGTACATTCCAACAGAGGAGTAGGATGCAGAAATCTTGACGAAGGCACTCGAAAGAAGAAAATTTGAATTCCACAGAGACAAGATCAAGGTAGCAGATAATCCCTTTCTTGTTGAGAGGGAGTGTTGATGTAGCACCAAGAAATGGCACCCCACTATGGGGCTTCTAATTTAATTTTCCCTTAATTAAATTTGGAAGAGAAATTATAATTTCATCTCATAACAACTTTTATTATTTAAATAAGTCAGAATGACTAAGTTATCTTAGGAAATTAGAGTTGAGGGTCAGAGATCTTTCATGTAGAGTGATTGTATGATTTAAGGGGGTCTAGTTACAATTATGCTAGTTGTAATTAGTTGACTCATTTAATTGAGTTAAAATCAGTTTAGCTAGTTCTGACTGAGTGATGAGATAGTGAGAGGTCCAGTGAATTAAATATGATTTAATTCACAATAAGTGATCAATTAGTTAACTGATAATTCACTATAAATAGTTGTTGCATGTTATTATTGAGGAAGACCTAGTTGAGACAGAGGTTAAAGGGAAGATAACTATCAGTTGTATAATTAGAAAATTGTATAGGTCAGCTATAGAGTCGGTTGGATACCTTGGATGGATTTCATAGTCAAGGCAAGGGATTTTCCTATTTAATAAGGAATTAATTCCTCAAGGGATGCATGAGCAAGGCAGGCTAAGAAGAGGCTAATAATTGGCTAAGTATTTGTCGATTTTTTCCTAGATCAGTGTGAGACAGTTGGTAGAGTGCAGAACTTCTCTTGTGAGAAAGAATTATATTGGTTCATTATCTTTGACTTTATACGATATACATATAACGGGGTTCTAGGCACCATGATTTCTTATGGGCCTCTAAATTAGACATAAATTAAGGCCCATCTAACCTTTCTTAGACTAATCTACCTTCCTTATGCACATGAAAATATATATTAAACATCTCCTTTTGCACTTAATAATTTTTTCTTGTGCTTCAATATTTTCTTAGGAAGGTTTAAAGTTAATTGCATATTTGTGCCTAATATTGGTTATTTTTGTATAATATTGTGAGAATATTGGGGAGATTATGTAGATTTGGAGAAGGAGATAATTTAGGGACTTCATCCCTGCCACTGGAAGATCAAGATTGAAGAATAAATAAGCATAATGTCAGGAAATTATGGATAAATCTTGGAAAGATTCAAGGGGTTTTTCCACCCTCCTTAAATCTCAAAGGCAGCCAAAGGATCCTCATGAGATCCCCTCCAACAATTCAAATTCCAGAGGCATCCAAGAAACTCAATACCAAGTGCACTCAAGCCATACTTCACTTAGAGTCAAGTGGATCACCCCAAATATTCTCTCTAGCAACTCGAGTTCCAGAGGTAGCCGAGCAACTCAATATATATTTACTTGGATTCAAGTGGACTCAATCACCCCAAATATTCTCTCCAACAATTCGAGTTCCAGAGGAAGCCAAGCAACTCAAAGAGGAGTGCACTCAATCTTTGTTTACTTGGAGTAAAAGTGGACTCAATCACTATGTTTTGGGAAGATGTTGGTAGCTGCCCTTGAGGATAAATAAATCTGATCAAGAGATAATTAGGGTCGATTCGATTCCATTAAGAAATTTTGGCTACAAGCTATTAGGATTTTTCTATTTAAGACCTTCGGGATGTAATAAGACAGTTCTTTTTTTTTGTAATGCAATGAGTATTCAGATGTTGTTTTACTGATCTAGTTTCAGGGAGCGAGGCTCATGGGTTAGGGCCCAATCAATGTGCCTTAGCTTCTCTACCTGTTACCATTATTTTCTTTCTATCATTTAGCTAGTTTGTTTATGTCCATTAGTTATTTTTTGTTTCTGTCATTTAGTTAATATTTATTTTGATAGTTTCAGTTGTTGTTTTGAATTTTTGTTGTAGGTTTTCATTTTCTTAACAGATTGAAGGATAAAGCTCTAAAAGACATGGATCTAAACTTCCCTTCTCATATTTTTCAATAGAGCTCGAGGGGTGTAGGATTTCCCATAGGCCAAAAAATTGATTTATGTTCACTATTTTTATCACATATTCTTTTCTATTTTCCTGTGCATGAATCCATAGGTTTTTTTGCAGTAAGCAGTATTAAAGTTCTGGAGAAGTTCACCCTCGCCTTCCCACTTTATTTTCGATATCTATGCTACACTTACAAACACCTCTGTTACACTCCATTTCCCTCCTTTTCTCTTCCTATCAGCTGCTTCACCCTTTTTATTCATATAAAAAATTAAAGTTTTGTCTGTGATATTTTACCTTGGACTTTCCCTTTCCTTTTCCATTCTTCAACATCTCAACGATTTTCCCTTTTCACCTCACCTTTAAATTTTTAATGCAAAAACACTTGAAAATCTTTAAATTTTGACCTCTGCCCTTTTCTTCTCGGATATCCCGCTACCATACATCACAATTTCACTTCGCAGTGTTTTTCTTTTTCTTCTTTTAAGACTTACTTCTCCGATCACCCATTGCATTTCACACTTTACACCGTTTAATTGGTTTTCGTTAACACTTACCGCTTCCAACAATCAACTGTGATATTGTGATATCACATATCGCACTTCGCTACAATTACCATATCGCAAATCGCAATGTTTACCCCATCGCATTTCGCAGTTCACATATTTTACTGTTTCACAAATATCACTTCGCTCCCACTCCTGAACTGTACTCCCGATTCTCTACCATCACACTTTTCAAAACATTCCACTCCAAAACCTTTTTTCACTATAATAAATTTTTAATAATGTTTAAACCCCCTCTTTCCACTTCTAAGCCTCGTTTCATGTGTTAAGCCCTCCATTAGCCTCTTTATCCCTTTTTTGCCTCCAAACTACGGGAAACACCTCTTCAAATTAGAATTATGTCTTGAATAGCTGCATAGATAGGAGCATGATAGATAGAGTAGGGCGTGTTTAGTCGATTGGCCAGGTTAAGTGAAATTTAAGTTATTTTCCTTTCTACAATTTAAATTAGTTTCCTTTCTGCCATTTATTTTCATCAATTTAGGTTAGTTTCCTTCCTGTCATTTTTTTTAACAATTTAATTTAGTTTCCTTTTGTCATTTCCTTTTTGCAACTTAGTTTAGTTTCAGTGAAGTGTGACAGACTTCATTGATAACCATTAGAAATAGCACCCTTTCGTAAAGTAGAAGAGGATGAGATGAACATAATGCATCTGCTGTGTATATAGCACTTTCACCTCCAATTTTGTATGAACCCTAGGTTGATAAAGTAAATTAGGGTAGCCCCTGGGAGCTTCAACACTCTTGGTGCAATACCAAGGCTCACCACTTTTTGGCGTCGTTGCAGGGGAGGTGTCTAGTAGATGCTTTGATTTTGTTTTTATCATTCTTTTTTTCTTTCCTTTCTTTTCATGCCCTTTCAGAAATATTTAAAAAAATACAAAAAGATCTGATTTTCATGCCTCATAGAATTGAGTATACTCATAATTTTATTTATTTTTTAAATACTTCTCCAATACCGACCCCCCCCACTTGATCACATGGTGCAGTAAGAACCACATCACCATACACTTTTGAAGGTGGAAGAGATGGATGGATATGATGACAATGAAGAAGATCTTATTGGGTTTCCCATTCAAGATATGGACATCATTGTACATATGAAGAACATCCCTCCATATTTCCTTCCCAACTTCCATGGTATGAGGACAGAGGATCCAAAAACATTTCTCTTTGAATTTGAGATACTTTGTAGGTCTTATGGCTACTTATCACACACTCAAAAAATGATATTGTTTCATGCAACATTGAAGGATAGAGCTCTTAAATGGTTCATGAGTCTAAGTACTAATTGAATAAGATCATGGAATGATATGCAAAATATATTTGTAGAAAAATACAAAGATCGTGATCCTAGAGAAGAAATTTTTAGAATGAACCAAGAAGAAAATGAGAGACTTGAGGATCTAATAGAGAGGTTTATGTATAATGTTAAGGGGGAAAAATTGCATCATTTAGGATTTGACACATTAAAAACCCTCTTACTTAGAACAATTAGGGATTAGTGGAATGATATCCCTAATCACATGAGTAAAGGAGATGTATATCAATTTTCATTTGAATAAATTTGTTAACCATGGAAGCGCATATCAAGAGGAAGGAAAAAGGTAAGTAAGTCAACATCAACATTGTTAAGGCAAGATGAACTTGGAAATTTTCTTAACAAATTTAAAACATAAATTCTTAGCAATCTAAGTGAACAACTAGAAATGTTAAGAATGCAAAATGAGTGAAAAGAAGATCCTGGTATTTTTGTTATCCATGTAGAATCATATGCTACTACATGTTTTTCATCATTCCCCAAGTTTAAAGAAGTTTACTAGAAAGACAATGGAGCAAGGAAATCACCAAAAAGGCTATTTTATGTAGCTCCAAGGAGACCCTAGCAACCTATTCAACTTGATATGATGCAAGGACCCACTTCACAATTTTAAGCTTATTCACATCCATCTCAAACTAATTAGGACACACTCCCTCCTTGGAAACCTTGGCCATCTCAACCCCAAAACCAATCTTGGAAACATGGTTGGCAAGGTCCTTATTGGGAAAATCCTCAACATCCTTAATTTTTCCCTCAATATCCTCCATACCTGACTCCATGTTATCCCTACCATCCACCTCCACCACAACCAGAACCTCAAACACATCCATATCATATATCCACCCCCACTCAACTACCTGTCACACCATTTCCAAACCCATACAGTGAAGTATCTTAGATAACTTATAATGGTGAGGTACAACACTATCAAACATATCCTCTTGATCTAAATGGTCTGCATATTAGTTCAATAAAGGTATTTCAAAGAAGATATTTTCTTAATGTCAATGAAGGACAACATCAAGAAGAATAATATCCAAATGAGGAGATCAAAATGTCGAGAGCTGGACTTGATGAAGAGGAGATATCAGAATCAGATGTTGAGAAAGTTCCCTTATGTTTACCAGTATTTCCTCCACATGTTCAAGAGAACAATCAACAAAAAGAGGAATATTTGACTGCCATAATATAAGAGGACATCCAAGGTGATCCAGCTCAGCAAGTGAACTAGGGGCAACACAACTATATTGAAATATAGTTCCAAATAGTCATTAAGTTGCATCAACACACTCTTCTCCAACAATACTTGATACAATCCCAGTCAAAGAAATTCATCTCTCATATTCAGGTACATGTCAAGTATGTATTTCAACTGTGCACATGGTTTTCTTTGTCATATTGATGTGTACATGGCTCCATTGGAAGTATTCCTATACTTGAAAAAGGTTTTTTTTTTTTCAAGTAGAGTATGAAAGTGAAAAAGAAAAAAAAAGAGAAAAAAGGGAAAGAATAAAATCTCAAGTGAAAACCTCTTTTGAGGTGCCTGAGATTGGCCCACTGATTGAAAACCTCCATGAGGAGGTCATTGGGTTAAAAAAAAAGAGAAAAATAAAAGATACTAGGTGAAAACCTCCTTTGAGGTGCCTAGGCAAACCTTCTAGTTGAAAATCTCATTGAGGAAGCTAGTAGGCCTTATAAAAAAAAATCCATGTATCTCTCTCTAATGAATGCAGGTTCTCTCCAACCTTTGCAAGAAAATTAACAGCAAGTTGGCACAAAAATAAAATTTGGTCAACACCTTGGTTAAAGGTAGTCAAACTTGGACTTCCTCCTCCTGTGCTTAGAAGCTCCAAAAGGACCTCAAGAAGATTATCACATGCAGCTTCAGAACCACCAAAGACAACATCAACATCCATATCAGCATCTTCAATATCACCTACAAAATAAAATCAATGGTAAGGATCATGTATGAAATCATCTAACCCTTTCTTCGAATCTATTTTATCTTAATGAAATATTAAAAAGTGTGAGAAGGAAAGTTTCTTTATATAGCCAAAATCAGTAGTAGAGAAACCTTAGCCTTATCTAGCAACTAGCCTCACATTTTCCACCAAGAAAAGGAACAAGAAAAAAGTAAAAAGGACTTTAGAAAGTGGGCAATAAGAAGTTCATTGTAATAGAAAACAAGGAGTGCCAAGGTATAACCAAGGGCGAGCTCAGTTCACAAAAAAAAGAACTGTGAGTTTACTTTGTATGCAATAAAAAAAAAGGGAGAACAAAAAAAAGAAAAAAATCAAATAAAAGGTGGATCCACCACCTCTTAGCATGCAAAACATATTTTCTTAAGGTATATGAGGACCTGCATGAATCACCTACAAGAAGAATAGCAAGAAGCTTAGCAGGAGGAGTAGCGCGTGGGCCAATAAACAGAAAATGAAATAAGCCAACATGTGGGAAAAACCATAAGGCGGGGAGGATGAATAGGTTTCTCAAAGGATGAGCAAAAATTTCAGTAGGGGGTTAATGAAGGGCCTCTAAATTAGACATAAATTAAGGCCCATCTAACCTTTCTTAGATTCATATACCTTCCTTATGGACATGAACATATATATCAAATCTCTCCTTCTGAACTTAATAATGTCTTCTTATGCTTTCATATTTTATTAGGAAGTTTTAAAGGTAATTCCATATTTGTGCCTAATATTGGTTATTTTTGTAGAATATTGTGAGAATATTGGGCAGATTATGTGGATTTGGAGAAGGATATAATTTAGGGACTTGCTCCTTGCCACTAGAAGATCAAGATTGAAGAATAAATGAGCACAATGTCAAGAAATTATGGAGAAATATTAGAGAGATTCAAGGAGTTTTTCCACCCTCCTTAACTCTCAAAGGTAGCTGAAGGATCCTCATGAGATCCCCTCCAATAATTTGAATTCTAGAGGCAGCCAGGCAACTCAAGACCAAGTGCACTCAAGCCATACTTCACATGGAGTCAAGTGGATCACCCCAAAGATTCTCTCTAGCAACTCGAGTTCCAGAGGCACCTAAGCAACTCAATATTTGTTTACTTGGAGTCAAGTGGAATTACTCACCCCAAATATTCTCTCTAGAAATTTGAGTTCCAGAGGTAGTCAAGCAACTCAAAGAGGAGTGCACTCAATCTTTGTTTACTTGGATTCAAAGTGGACTCAATCAATATGTTTTAGGGAGCTGTTGGTTGCTACCCTTGAGGATAAATAAAGCTAATCAATAGCTAATTAGGGTCGATTCGATTCCATTTGGAACTTTTGGCTACAAGCTATTAGCCTTTTCTTGTTTAAGACCTTCGGGATGTAATAAGGCTATATTTTTTATTGAAATTCAATGAGTAGTCACATGTTGTTTTACTGATCTAGTTTTAGGGAGCGAGGCTCGTGGGTTAGGGCCCAATCCATGTGCCTAATCTTCTCTACATGTTACCATTATTTCCTTTCTGTCATTTAGCTAGTTTGTTTATGTCCATTAGTTAATTTTTGTTTCTGTCATTTAGTTAATATTTCTTTTGATAGTTTCAAGTTGTTGTTTCAAATTTTTGTTGTAGGTTTTCATTTTCTTAATAGATTGAAGGATAAAACTCTAAAATCCATCGATCTATACTTCCCCTATCATCTTTTTCAATAGATCTCGAGAAGGGTAGGCTTTCCCACTGGCCAACAAATTGATTTATGTTCACTATTTTTATCACGCATTCTTTTTTGTTTTCCCGTGCATGAATCCACAGGTTTATTTGCAGGAGGTTGTATTAAATTTCTGGAGAAGTTAACCCTCACCTTCCTACTTCATTTTCCATATCTGTGTTATGCTTCCAAACACCTATGTTATGCTCCATTTCCCTCCTTCTTTTATCTTCCTATCAGCTCTTGCACCATTTTTATTCATAGTAACCATTAAAGTTTTGCATGTGATATTTTACCTTGGACTTTCCCGATTATCACATCTCGGCCATCACAGAACCCCTTCCCTTTCCTTTGTTGTTCTTCAATATCTTATAAATTTTCCCTTTTCACCTCACCTTTACCTTTTTGATGCAAAAACGCTTGAAAATATTTAAATTTTGACCTCTACCCTTTTCTTCTCGGTTCTCCCGCTACCATACATCGAAATCGCACTTCGTAGTGTTTTCCTTTTTCTTATTTTAAGACTTAACACTCTGATCCACCGATTGTGATATTGCAATCGCACTCTGCTGATTTTCCCACAGCCACGTCACCTGTTGCATTTCTCACTTCACACCGTTTAATTGGTTTTCATTAACACTTACCTCTTCCAACAACTAAATGTGATATTGTGATATCGCATATCACACTTCGCAACATTTACCACATAGAAAATCACAATGTTTACCCCGTCACACTTTGCAGATTTTAACTTTTCGTAAATCACACTTCGCTCCCACTCCAAAACTGTACTCCCACTTCTCCGCCATCGCACTTTTCAAAACATTCCGCTCCAAATCCTTTTTTCACTATAATGAAGTTTTAATAAGATTTAAACCCCCTCTTTCCACTCCTAAGCCTCATTTCATGTGTTAAGCCCTCCATTAGCCTCTTTAGCCCTTTTTTCATCCAAAATATGGGAAACACCTATTCAAATTAGAATTAGGTCTTGAATAGCTACATATATAGTAGAATGATAGATAGAGTAGGGTGTGTTTAACCGATTGGCTAAGTTAAGTGCAGTTTAAGTTAGTTTCCTTTCTACAATTTAAATTAGTTTCCTTTGTGCACTTTTTTAGTCATCCATAATTTTCACTATCTGAAGATGACAAAGTATCAGTTCTAGATTTCTAGAAACAAAGTTCATGAACATTGTGAGTTCTAGAATTCTCACTACCTTCATTATCCTTAAGATAATTTTTCACTACTTCATCTTTCCACCATGTCTAGCATTGTCTATTAGTCCCAAAAAACCCATTAGTGGCTTATGTCACTATTCCTGTCTATATGCTTTCACCTATGACCCAAATCCTCTATCTTGTTTTGCCTAAAAACCCCCCACTGCTACTTAAACCCATTAAACAAACAACCTTGTGGTGTCTCCCAAAGTACTCTCAAACGCTGATAGTCTCAAAATATCTCTGTAAACTCTTTAGATAAATCAAGTGCATGAGATTTCAGATCTTCAATACATCAGTCTATCCTAAAAACTCTATCTTTCACTTGATAAGCCCAAGTTCTAGGTCTCAATCCAAAAACCAAGTCCAAGAAGGCCTCCACTAGGTCACCTATGGTTTCACAAAGTCATAGGATGGATTTGGTGCTCTACAAACTTTGTTCTTCCTATATGAAGAAAATACATTCAAAGAAGGGGATAAATCACTTTGTCCTAAATTCACCAAAGAGATCATTAAAAGAAGGTTTTTAGCCTAAATCATGAATCTTGCAAGGGGACAACTGCCCTTTACCCACATTTCTGCAAGAGGGTCAAAAAGCCATCAAATTAGCAATGAGGTAATGTAAAAGAGAAAATCATCATAAGAAGACATTCATAGCAAGGAGAAAGAAGCAAGCATGTGTTTGATGGAAATCAAGGGTTTGTGACAGTTTTGACCAAACAAGGAGTCAGTCCTAGGGTTACAAAGGCAAAGGCCACCTCAACCCCTTCAAATACTCATTAAAGACTTTTTAGGAATGATTAGTGAGTTTTGTAAATTTTCTGAGAACTTGAAAGACAACACTGTTTACTTTTTCCTAAGCAGCGCTAAAACCTAGGAGTTTGGCAAGATGGACAAAGATGGTCACATGGTGACAAAGAGGCCTCCTTCATTACAGCAAATGGTTTCAAAAGGTTTTCAAACTACCTTCTAGGGTTTGGAAAACAAAGGCATTAACTCCACTATAACAAAGGAGGAATGTAGTATACCTAGGGGGGATAATATAGGGTACAGAGGGAGGTACCCAAGGGAATAATATGATGTAATAATATAAAAATGATAAATAATTGGGCCATAGTTAATAAATAAAGTGGTTAACCCACATTATGTAAGGGACCACATGTAGCTAGGGAATAAAGTGATAAGCCCATTTATTTATCATTTTTATATAATTACATCATATTATTCCCTTGGGTACTTCCCTCTGTACCCTATATTATCCCCTCTAGGTACACTACATTTGTGGTCCCTTACATAATGTGGGTTAACCACTTTATTTATTAACTATGGACCAATTATTTATCTTTCTTATACTATTACATCATATTATTCCCTTGGGTACCTCCCTCTGTACCCTATATTATCCCCCCTAGGTATACTACAAGGAAATATGATGAATAGTATCAGCAAAAGGATGAAAAATATCAATTTAAGGGTCTGATTACTCAAAGCAATAATCAAAAGCAAATTCAAAATTATCAAAGAAGGCAAGCATCAGGGAAGAAAATTCCAAAGGAGGCAACTCTGACAAACATGGATCATTACTGATAAAAGGATCTGTCTAAGTTCAAAGGAGATAGTGATCAAAGGAATAAAATGTATTGGCACCTACATACACAGAAGTGGCCCTGAAGGACACAAAAAGGGTTTAAACAAGCTTTCCCCTCTCACTAGACCTACATTATTGTCAAAATGGTATGAAGAAAAAATATGCCACTGACTTACAACAGAGTAGTAAAACCTCCAACAAGGGTCACCCTATCAAATGAATATTATGCAAAAGATGGATTTTACCATAAGTAACACTTCTACAAACTATCAAGGAGGGCTATCTATAGGAATATTTGATAAGAGCATAAGTGCCAAATGACTGTTTATAGTGATAACAACACCTAAAGATTAAAAATGTCATTTATACTTGCTGCTAGGGTTTTTCTCCCACCAAGCGGTTTTATCTTCACTACTTCACGGGAAAATAGGACAAAATGTAAATCAGAGGAAACAAATGGCAAAATATGAGAAAATTTGCTGTAAGTGATAAGCATCATAAAGAGGCTCACTGTTCAAAATGGTTTAAAGGCACTAGTTTAGACTTGGTTGAAAGGTTGCGTTAGCACAAAAGAGACATCAAAAGGGCTCCCAGCATAGAAAATAAACTTTTTTTGCCAAAATATCACCTACAGGACCAAAAAGGGCTAAAAACACAATGAGAAAAGGCAAAGAGAAATGCACTTTAGAAAAGTGGCCTTTTTCATCAAATCATCTTTCAAAAAAGACTATAAAGCCTCCTTAACTCCTTTCACATCTCATTATGTTGAAAGTGATTTTGGAGGGTTTTGTGAAAAAATTGAAGAATTCTATAGCCGCTACGCACCAGGCTCTCGGCACTACGCACAGGCGAGGTGGCCACCATGTTATTTAACACTGCGTTGCACACCTAGAGCCCGGTGCTACGCACCTGGGTGGGCACTACGCACAGGCACAGGAGAAGCCCGACTACCCACCTCCGACCCAGCGCTGTTGGAGCAAAACACACAGTGGAAACTAAATAAAAAATAGACACACATCATTCAACAATGAAACAAAAATATTTTAATGTGGTTTACCCAACCAATCTGGGCTACGTCCACCTAACAGGGCATCAGCAATCTCATTCATCAACTGGAGAAATACAATAGCAGAGTTTCTCATCTTCTCATCTCTTCCACTCACCTCACATTCATCATCATGCTCATTTGCCTCTACGGGCTTACATTTTATAGCTGGGAGTAGAAACAGAATCATTAATTCACTCACAACAAATATAGGATGCATTAACTCGACATCAGAAATAGATGGAGTCAATTTAGCAACAAATCCTATTGTTGTCATCTTCATGAGATTTTTTTCCAAAAATAATTAAAAGAAAATCTCAACAATCTCCACCTTGACAACAATTAGCCTGATACCCTGTTCCATTATTATTTTTATCTTTTCTGCAAGCCAAGAGAAGCCAGACACCATCGTATCTTCTCTAACAAAACTGGTTTCGTGAACATGTCTGCACAGTTTTCCTTTGTATGCACCTTTTCAAGAGAGACTCCCCTTTCAGTGATAACCTATCTTAAAAAATGGTACTTGATAGGTATATGCTTTGATTTACTATGATATGCTGGATTTTTAGCCAAACGAATTGCACTTTGACTATCACAAAATAACTTGATGTTGTCCTGTAACTTACCAAACTCACCAAACAAACCTTTCAACCAAATCACTTCTTTGCAAGCATGTGAAGCAGCTATGTATTCTGCTTCAGTAGTGGATAAAGCAACAATGTTCTGTAGCTTTGACATCCAGCTAATAGCTCCACCTGCAAGAGTAAAGACATACCCTGAAGTTGACCTTCTCTTATCCAAATCACCTAAAAAACCAGAATCAGCATATCCGCAAACAAATTCACTACTCCTGTTATAAGTGATACTATAATCACTTGTGCCTCTCAGATATCGAAGCACCCATTTCACTGTTGACCAGTGTTCTTTTCCTGGATTTGGCATATACCAACTGACAACCCCAACTGCATGTGAAATATCTGGTCGATTACAAACCATCGCATACATCAAACAACCTACTACATTGGCATATGGAATTCAAGACATATATTCCTTTTCTTCATTAGTGTTAGGACATAAACTTGAAGAAAGCTTAAAATGGGAAGCTAAAGGGATTGAAACAGGCTTCACATTGTTCGTACCAAACCTCAAGAGTATTTTCTCAATATACTTCTTTTGTGATAGCCACAGCTTACCATTGCTCCTATCTCTGAAAATATCCATGCCCAAAATCTGTCTTACTGCTCCTAGATCTTTCATATCAAACGTCCTAGCCATCTGAGCCTTTAACCTATTTATCTTTGTTATGCTTTTGCTTGCTAAAATCATATCGTCAACATAAAACAATAAGATAATGAACATGCCATTACTTAATTTCTTAAATTAAACACAATGATCATATTCACTTCTTATATAACTTTGACTCATCATGAAAGAATCAAATTTCTTGTACCATTGTCGAGGCGACTGCTTTAGACCATACAATGATTTCTTGAGCCTGCAAAAAAATTTCTTGTTGCGATTTTGAACAAACCCTTCTAGTTGTTCCATGTAAATCTCCTCATCTAAATATACATGTAAAAATGCAATTTTAACATCTAGTTGTTGTAATTCTAAATCAAGTAAAGAAACTAATGCTAACACAATCCGAATTGAAACAATTTTTACAACTGGTGAAAATATCTCATGAAAATCAATGCCTGCTTTCTGAGAAAAAACCTTTTGCGACCAGCCTCACTTTGTACCTGTCTTCTTTATCGTCAACACCCTTCTTCAATTTGTCAACCCACTTACATCCCACAGTTTTTTTGTCTTTGGGAAGTTCTACCAGATCCCATGTGGCATTCTTGTCTAATGCCCTCATCTCGTCCTTCATAGCCTCTTTCCACTTACTACTATTAATACCTTCTACAGCTTCCTGATAGCACAAAGGTTCATCATCGTTAGCGGTTAAAGCAACTGAAGTAACATAATCATCATACCTTTTAGGAAGACGTCTGATTCTCGTAGACCTCCATAAAGATGTTTCTGGTACTTCCACAATTTGCTGATTATTATCTGTAGGAACTTCTTCATGATCAGCATCTGAAACACGTTCATGATTTGCATCTAAAACTTGTTCATGATCTGAATCTGAAACTTGTTCATCTAGACTAGCATCAGTATTTGAACTGGTTTCAAACTAAATGTGTTGAATCTGAGGTACATTATCCTGTTTCAATTTATCATCTACATCTGTATTTTCAACTGAAGATTCATTGAATTTAACATCTCTGTTAATGATGATCTTGTGAGTAGTAGGATCCCACAACCTGTATCCCTTAGTCCCATCACCATATCCAATAAAGATATATCTTTTTTATTTAGGATCTAATTTAGAACACTGATGTTTTGGAACTAGAGCATATGCATCACAATCAAAAAGTTTCAGTTTAGAATAATCACATGGATAATCGTTCCATACCTTTTGAGGAATTTTGCATTCTATCATAGTTGATGGTGATCAATTTATCAAGTAACAAGCTGTAGAAACTGCTTCTGTCCACAATTCCTTCTGCAAATTGGCGTTACTAAGCATACTTCTTGCTCTCTCTAAAAGAGTCATTTTCATGCATTCAACAACTCCATTTTGCTGAGGAGTATATACAGTGGTTTTATGTCTTTCGATCCCAGCGTCCTTTCAATAATTATCAAATTCCTTTGAAGCAAACTCACCACCATTGTCAGTTCTTAAACATTTAATGGTTCTTCCAGTGATGTTGTCAACTAATGCTCTAAACTGTTTGAAAACTTTGAATACATCAGACTTTTTCTTTAACATGTAGACCCACACTTTTCTAGAGAAATCATCAATAAAAGATACAAAATACGATTATCCTCCATATGAGGTTGTAGGATATGGACCCCAAACATCAGAATGGATATAATCAAGGATTCCCTTACTAGTATTTTTTCCATTTTTAAACTTTTGCTTGCTTTGTTTCCCATATAGACAATGTTTGCAGAAATATAACTAAGAATATTTTAAACTAGGAAGTAACTTACGATCAGATAAAATATTTAATCCTCTTTTTCTCATATGGACCAACCTTTGATGCCATAAACGAATAGAATTACTGTCGTTTTCAGATATTGTAGAAGCATGATCTGACTCTGTTCTTCCTTCTAACTGAAAAATATTTCCAACCTTATTTTCTTTCATTGCTAGTAAAATTGCTTTATAAACTTTCATTACTCCACCTTGAATAAAGGTTTTATATCCATTAGTGTCAAGTAATCCTAGTGAAATAAGGTTTTTTCTTAGTTGAGGTACATGTCTTACATCAGTTAGAATTTTATTTGTCCCATCAAACATTTTAATCTGGACGCTTCCAATTCCCACAATATTACATGAGACATCATTTCCCATGTAAACAACTCCATCATTGACTGATTTATAAGTTTTAAACCACTCTATATGAATGCACATGTGATTTGACGCACCAGAATCTAATAGCCAATGTTGATCATGATTAGACAAAATAACTAATAACACTTCATCACTCATACCTGAAATGGATGCCGAACCTGTATCTGTCATGTTTGCTTCTTTCTTTTCTGTTGAAGAGTCTCCTTTGGATGTTTGCTGTCTCTTCCAACAGTCCTTCTTCAAATGTCCTGATTTGCCACAAAACCAGCATTTTAGCTTACTCTTCTTCCATTTTTATTTTGAACGCAAGTTGTTGTGCTTACTGAAGCGTCTTTCTTTAGAAAGACCTCTGACCATCATTGCTTCTGATGTAGAGGTTTCTGAATTTGACCTCTTCCTTGTTTCTTCAGACAACAAAGCTCCAAAAACATCATTGAACTCAAGGGTTTTTGATGAAGTAAGACTTATATAAGTAACAAAATGATCCCAAGACTCAGGCAATGAGCATAATAAAGTTACAGCTTTATCTTCTGATTCAAATTTTACTTCTATACTTTCTAATTGCAGCAGGATAGTATTAAAGGTATTCAGATGATCAGTTATCATCGTACCTTCCTTCATGCACAAGATGTACAACTGTCTCTTTAGAAGAATCCTATTGGTTAAGGATTTTGTCATGTAAAACTTTTCAAGCTTTGTCCACAAACCAGCAGCAGTTTTCTTTGACAAGATGTTAAACAAAACATCATCTGCCAAACACATTCAAATGCTGCTCAGTGCTCTTTCATCCAAGTCACTCCATTCATCATCTATCATGGTGTAAGGATGTTTGGCTTTTCCCAACAGCGCCTTCGCCATGCCTTGTTGCACAAGTAGATCATACATCTTCACTTTCCAGATCTTGAAGTTATTTTTTCCATTGAACTTCTCGATCTCAAACCGAGCACTTTGTGTTTTTGCCATATTTAGTAGCTTATGTCACAAAATCTCCAATTGTAACTTTTAATAAATGAGGTTTTTATTTAAAAGAAAAAATAAAATTCCCTTCACCTTATAACATGCCTTTCCCTTAATACCATATGCAAATGGCATTTAATATACAAATCGATTTAAAAACTTGTACAACATGAAGTTCAAACTTCTGACTTCATTAAAAAATGATCTAGAATGGGCCACCTCCTCTTAAATTAATAAAGTGCCACCCTTTTTTCAATATTGCATATCAATTTCAAAGATTGCATATCGACTTTAAATATATATGGCATTTTATATATCGATTTGCATGTAATAAATTATGTTTTCAATTTAACTTACAACATTTGAAAAAGGAAATCAGCGTGTTTTAATGAAGCGATTATAAACCTCAAATCCAAAACGTTCAACGTTTTGGCTTCAACGTCATTCAACGCTACTTAAGACTTCAGCTCATGTGCTGACTCCACTTTTCAGCTCACGGTTCAACTGCTATTCTCTGCGCTCATCAAAATTGGCCATGGCGTAGCCATGGAGATATTGTATCTAGCTTTTAGACACCATGACGCACACACTTTCACTGTGTTACACCATTTTTATCACGGCATATCCATTTGTTTCACTCTGGACTATCACCTTTAATGCACACATTGATTCTCTTTGTCTGTTGTTGTTTTCGCAGCAAAGAGACCAGCTTCCCTCCAAACTTCACTTCCCTCAACAACTTTGGATTCCTATCTTTGCACTCATGGCTACATCCATTTTCACTTTCTCGTTGTCTACTCAATGCTCTGGTTTTGCACTCAATTAAGCTCTGTGTTATGCACCGTGAATCAAACATGGATAATCGGGCTTCATGAGCTCAAACTCGGCCTCTGTACATAAGAACAACACTAACACAAGCCAACCTAATTGCTCATCGAACCAGCTCATGGCTCTGCTTGCTCCTCCACATCGACAGTAGCATATTAATGTCGACTAGATCTGGTACCAATTGTTGGAGAAAAACACACAGCGGAAACTAAATAAAAAATAGACACACATCATTCAACCATGAAAGACAAATATTTTAACGTGGTTCACCCAACCAATCTGGGCTACGTCCACATAACAGGGCATCGGCAATCTCATTCATCAACTGGAGAAATACAATAGCAGATTTTCTCATCTGCTCATCTCTTCCACTCACCTCACATTCCTCATCATGCTCATTTTCCTCTACAGGCTTACATTTTATAGCTGGGAGTAGAAACAAAATCATAAATTCACTCACAACAAATATAGGATGCATTAACTCCACATCAGAAATAGATGGAGTCAATTTAGCAACAAATCCTATTGTTGTAACCTTCATGAGATTTTTCTCCAAAAATAATTAAAAGAAAATCTCAATAGGCGTTGCGCTCCGACAAGTCGACCCGACCTGAACGTGCTGTCAGGCAAGCGCTACACATAGCCAGTCTTTGCCTAAAATTGCTAAAAGGAGAAAAAAATTCAAATTTTCTTCTTCAAATCTCCTGCAAAAGTCAAAACAAGGTTGGTATTTCCCTCCCTTACCTTCCTAACACTCATTTTCATAAGCAAACAGAATGCTTAGAGGCTTGTTGTCATCAAACTCTAGGTTGCATAAAATCAATTTTTTGGCCTCCTAAGTTAGGGTTTGAACAAAGAGAAGGGTTATTATATATGAAAATACACTCATAACAGTAGAACAACCTCTGAAAAATTTGAACACACTCCTTGGAAGCTGCATCTTATCCCTCATTTGCACAACTTTTCCCTTACAACACTCATTTCCACCCTTTGAACTAAAGACCCTCAAACAAGTTTGAAAGAGGTTTTTTATGCTAAAAAATAGTCACCATGTCTGAAGAGGAGATTCATACCATCAATGATGAAATTCAAAGGAATGCCAAGCCTAAGCACAAGTGAGGAAGGGTAATAGGTTTGAACCCTTGGACACCATTCAGATCACCTCGTCTCCAATGATACTCACCTATTTTCAAGATGTTGGGTGCTATCAATTTTGTGAGAAGGTCAAGCTAGTCCAAATCCATTCAGATCTAACTAGGTTGTTCATCCTCAGTTTGCAAAATCACCAAATCAACCTAGTAGGAGTGAACTTTGAACTCTCATTTGAATCCATTTCTCAAGCCACAGGAATTCCAGAAGTTGGTGAGAGATGGTTTAAACAAAAGAAATTAGACTTGAGCCATTATGAGCCCTATCTCAAACCTAGCTATCAGTAAGGCTGCAAGGCTATTTTCCCCTCCTCCCACTTTATAGAGAGGTATGCCCTGTTGATGAAGCAAATTATCAAGTACTTCACCTGTGAGGGGAGGTACTCCAGGGTTTACTCTTATCATATAAGGCTTCTGATGCACTTCACCAGGGTTAAGTTACTGAAATTACCATACTACATATACCAGAGAATTGAAAAAATGGCTTCAGTGGTCAAAGAGAGGAGTTACGCTCACTAAACGCAAAGCCTTTTTCACCACTCCTTGATCAAAATGATTGTCCTACACTAGGTGGAGTAGCAAGGGATCCCTTGGGATGTTTTTATCTCTCATGAGGAGTTTTCCAATCCCCAAGCCTTCATTCTAAAAAAATTTCACTCCACTTCCCATCCACCTACCTCCACTCCTCCTTCATCTCCACATATGCCTTCTCAACAAAGAGTTTCGCCTCCTATCACTTCTCCTAATGTATCAAATGAAGAAACTGACAGTAGCCCTAATGAGGAACAAGTAGATGACCATGAAGAAGATGAGGTAGAAACTAAGGTAGATGAAGAAAATGAGGAAGAAGACAACACTACTAAAGAAACAAATAATGACAGCAACAGTGATGATGAAAAGGATGATGACAACATAGAATAGAGTGAAGAAGGTGAGGACAACATAAATGAAGAAGGAAATGAAAGTGATACAAGGGAAGAAAAAAGTGACACAAACACAGAGCTCAATCAAGAAGATGATGAGGAAAATGAAGAAAGAAATGGGGTAGAAACAGAGCCCAATTATGAAGAAAGTGATGATGACATAGAGGAAGAGGTTGAACATGGCAGCCCCGAAGTGAAAGACAGTGATGGAGAGGAACAAAACAGTGACAATAAGGACACTCATAAAACAATGTCAGATGCAGGAAAGTGTGTTGATGATGAGAAAGATGACAACCAAGAGGATGATGAATTTGAACACGACAGTGAACCCAATCAAAGTGAAAAAAGTGCTGAAATAAATGAAGAAGGTGAAAATCAAGAGATAGAGGGAGAGGATGAAGAATTTGAAGATCAAGAGCAAATAACTGATGAGGCTGAAATAGAGTTTACAAATCAAGGCACTGAACAAAATAGTGATACAAATGAGATAGTTAGTGGCAAGCAAGGAAATATTCATGACAGTCATGACAGTTGTCATGACTATCATGACACTAATTAGCCTCCAAATGACCAAGATATCCTAAGTGACAATGCAGACAGTGACAAGGAAGAAAGCCTCAGTGAAGGACAAAGCCAAATTGGGGTAAGTGAGGGGGATATTGGTTAGTTTGAGAGCCAAGATATCAGTGAAGAAAACAGTGAGGAAAAAAGGATGTGGATGAGGTTGAAGGACAAGAAATCAGTGACCCAATGGAGTATGAAGTCACTCATGAAAGCCATGACAAAAATGAAAATTCTTGTGACTTCATCAAGGATCAAGGAACCCTCATCACTCCTCTCACTTGCACCTACCACAAAGTAAAAAGAGATGTGTTTGCTGCCTCAAAAAGGCAAAGGGCCATCTCTCCTCCAGCTATCAAGCAAAAAGACAAAGGTAAGGAAAATATGGGGAAGGGTGAGTGTTAGTATGAATCTTTTGTCGAAGTGTACGAAAAAATACCACTTTAGCTACGCATAACTTATAGCCCTAACATCAAATATGGCTACCAATATCTTCAGATCTATAGTTATTTGATCAAGACAAGTGCTGCAAAAAACCAGATCTATGCATATAGAGACATTAAGTAGTAAAAATAAGGTTTTTCTCCATACATCCAATAGACAAGACAAGAATGATTTTTGAAAGAATTTTTGTATTAAGGGCACCTGGGAGGAAAACAAGAAGGTGTTTCCAATTCTCCTCAATGGGATGGGTTCTTGGAAGTCCTCGGCACTTCAGATCTAGCATTTCTCTCTCCTGTTGGTGTAGAAAACTTACAAAGATAGAAACTCAAAGGGAGCTCACACAACAAATAATGAAAATATGACAAATGATAATGGCTCAAAGTCGTACCAAGAAGTTTAGATCCAGAGTGATCTAGTAGGCAACAAAAGGTGAAGAATGGTAGGAGAAACCCTCCTATTTATAACAAAATATTGGGTCATTCTAGATCTTGGTGCATGATTAAAATAACATTAACCAAATCTAGATCCACCTTTTATGGAATATTTTATTATACTTGTTGGAAGAAAAAAGTATTTGACTTGGGTCAAATCCCTTTATTTGTGAATAATAAATAAACAAATGATTTATTTATCATTTTAAGGAAGTGGTGGAAGGATAATCAAATAAATAATGATTTATTTAATTATTTATGGGTGATTTAGTCATATTTAACAAGGAATATTATTTAAATAAGACTTAAACAATTATTCCTAGAAAATAATAAGATAAATAAGGATTTATCTAATTGATTTCCTTGTTTTTGGTTAAATATGACCATGAATAATAATTAAATTATTGTTTAATTAATTATTCCATGAGGAAAATCAAACAAATATAGATTTGTTTAATATTTCCTTTTGGGGTTTCCTATTTAAACCATAAAAAACCTAATAAATGTGTTTTATTAAGTTATTTCACATAGTGAAAGCAATTTTGCTTAGGGTAAAATTGGTCTTACATGGTGTACTTGGGTCCATCTAATGGTAATAGGTTAGATGACCAAAAAATGGTAAATAGACATTCCCCAAATAAGGCGAAAGTGTTAGGAGAAAATCGGAGACCGGCACGTTGTAAGAACTCAATCACCAGACATCAAAAGGGAAGCTCTGAGAGAGAAATGTGAGGTAGACTAATGGTCAAGAACTAGACTGACGAGACGAGACTTGCAGGTGCAACAAGTCTCTTTTTATGAGAGGGTACCTGTGCTAAAGGCAGCGGGGGAGGCATACCTATGCCCACCGAGACAAAGTACAAAAGAATAGTGTGTCCAGTAAACAAGGGACCGAACTATAAAGTACAGCCGGCATAAACATGAGCTAGATAAAAATACAATGAGGAATCCCACATACATGCTATGCCTGGGATAACAACCAGGAATTATACAATAATATCTTAGTACATGAGATAAAAATACAACCCAAATGCCCCCTATAAGCGGGGAAGGGCTCACAAAATCTGACTAATACATGAAAATCAAAGAGGCATTGCAAGCAGCTAAGGCCGCCATCATCAAATATATGGAGCTGCATCGAAGGCTGCAATGAAGAGGTCATCCGGGCATGTGGGGGGCTACCTGCAGGGCCACCCCCTCATGAGGGCTGAGACATCTCACACATACCCGGGAATCACCAAGGGCTGTTGCTGCATCACTGAACCATCAAGTATATGGATCTCGATCATGCGGAAAGGAGCTGGAGTGGAGAAACAATCAAGTAAAAGGGAAATGAGAGATCCCTTTGCCTGATCCGAGGCACCGAACAAGAGTGGAAGCTGGAACCAAGGTACACCGCCCTCTAGACCTATCTTTTGGAATCAAGGAGCTGATGTCGATAGAAGGAGGTCCGCCATAGGTGAGGCAATGAGAGATCCTCGACTAAGGCATGAGAGAAAATAGTAGAGCAACGGACAGACTAATACCAATGATGAAGATGGAATGGAGGGGACTGAGTAGCGAATGGACAACTTCCCTTGCTAGAGCATAAAGGGCATGAATGACATGGCAGTGACTGAAACAATATCATAAGGGATAGGTGACAGTGGGACTAAAATCCATAATGTGCGACACAAGAGAGAGACCAAGCAAGGAAGGATGGAGGACTATAGCGGGGTACAATGGGACTCAGGATAGACACCATGGATGCGATGATGACTCAACCTGGATGCTCTAAACAAGGGCAACTCGATGGTGCTGCCACACAGAAAAGATCCCATAGGGGACTCGAAAAACATGAGTACAAGATGGTATCTCATGACGAAAATCGACACAAACAAAGACAAGTATGGAGGCAAAGCGGTGCCCCAAGTACAAGTATTGTAAGTGAGGAAATTCAATTTTAGGGGGAGGTGAAGTGACCCATCTTGGAAAAAATGTGTCCTAGTGAAGTATCAAATCACAAAAAAATAACAGATACCCATTTGAGGGCTCGGTGAGAGATTTTCAACGGTGTAGACGGTTTGTCAAACAGAGCTACGGTATGGTCGCAACAGGTGAAAGAAGAAACAAGGGTTCTCTTCTAATAAGGCAGTTTTCCCTCCAAATCCACTCATTTGCTAGTGTTGTTGTGGTGAATGTAGAGAGGAGAGAAGGCCCTAAATCTTGCGGCGAGCATAGCGAACAAACCGACCGTTGGAATCGAGATTCGTCAGTTGCAGGTAAGAGGCCTAACTTTGCTCTTTCATTTTGATGGATTGAAAGTTCAGTTTAGGGCCCAAAATCTTAGGAACAGACCCTCTTTTATCTCTACAGGTGGGTCACACTTTTTGGGCCAAAATCTGCGACCTGGGAAGCAGGTTTTGAGAAAAGAAGTGCGACCTGTCCCAGGATTTGGCAGAAAAGTGTGACCTGAAGATGGAGGGGATTTTAGTGCTGTGTTAGGGCTGAGATTTTGGTTTTTTGTGGATGGTTACAGTGTTTCCTATCTGTATGTTGACAAAGATTATTTTTTTGTGCAGATATGGCAGATATACGAGTCAACTGGAGAGAGAGAGACCTGGGTACATTGCGGTCAGAGATCCAGGTAGATCAGGGTGTCCATCGTGTACTGGCCAGGTTTGGGGTTCTGAAGTTTTTGGAGAACCCTCTGATGAGAGCTGGGGAGCCCTTGTTGGCCCGGATTGTCAGTTATTGGGATCCAGATCATGAGGTCTTTATAGTGTAGGGGCACATGATCGAATTGATAGTCTAGGATATGTATTTCCTGATGGGTCTCCCGCCACTTAGGATGGTGGGAAACACGCAGCTAGTGTTACCACGGGGGCGGCATATCATGGAGTTTGTGGAGCGACATTGCCAATCGGATCTCCAAGTCAAAGGGACTCGGATACCGATCGGGGACCTAGAGAGATTAGAGACCCGTGCGGTGGCCGCAGCGGTGCTGCGGATCCTGGGCAACCAGGTGCTCCATCAGATCACAGGGGGGTAGATGATGATTGTGGAGAGTGTGTTGGGTGGGACCTACTATGGGTGGGCCCAAATGATTTTAGTGTCGTTAAAATGACAGTTTTCGCTCTGCAAGTGGTAAGTGAACCACGATTGCTCGTATGGGACTTTATTGTGCACCTTCTTCTTTGAGAAGATCCCGACCTTACGACCTCATATACAGCTCCCGAATGGGGGCCTGAGTGAGCCTAGGATGCACCGGTGGGGGCGGCTACTGTGCAGAGGAGGAGGAGGGGCGGTCGGACGAGTGTTTCGACCTAAGTTCTTTGCCCTTTGGGATCAGATGCCGTTATACATAGGCGAATATCCCTATAGTGGATGAGTTATTGTGGGGATCCGGACCTACCACTTCCGCCTGGTCGAGTATGGGGACCCGATGGTAAGTGAAAAGTAAATACTCTGTTTTGGGCATGTTAAATTTAGTGAATCGTAGATATGGTACTGATTCATTGACTTTTGGTATGCAGATATAGCTCCAGTAACACCGGCTAGATATATGGGATGATCGACAGCATCTGGAGCTGCAAGTCCGAGTGGGTCGAGAGCAGCGCATAATGAGGATGTGGCTGCCATTCTGGAGGACATCCGCCGTAGATGCGAGAGGTTGCTGACCGGGGTGTCAGAGCCCGGGTGGAAAGACTTAGACGACCAGTACATAGAGCCATGTATTGGTCTACCCTCGGAATGGCGAGGTGTCATGTGGTGCATGGCGATGGCCGGTCAGGGGATATGTGATCTACAAGCTGCAGGAGCAGAGCCATTGGCTCAGGATCCACCAGATAGTGATTAGGTGTGGGACAGGTGGTGCCCCCTAGTGTTGTATGTGGGGACAGGTGGTGCCCCCCAGTTTTGAGTTTTTTGTAACATGCTATGGGCATGTCATATGTATCAGAGTAGATGGACTCTAAACACATGTTTTGCGACACATATTATGGATATGCATATTTTTTAATGATGAGGGATGTTATTGTCTTGTATAAAATGTGTGTGATAAATGCCAATCTAGAACATGGTTTGCAATGCTATCTACATAGTCATTCTATTCTCGAGGTACATGGTTGAAAGTTATGGTTTCAAATTCACGTATCAAGAGTTTCACTCGTAAATATCGTCTAAATAGCATAGGATTATGCACATGATAGACACCATTTAGTTGCATGACAAGAAGTAGGGAATCTAAATGAACATGCAGATGGAGGATGCGATGAGAGAGGGCATCGACTAAAATACCTCGCACTCCATCATATTCGGCCTGATTATTGGTGGCAGGACCAATGCAAACCCCGTTCGAGAGAAAAAGGGCATGAAAGGGGGTGAAAATGGCCCAACCTGCCGAGGCTAGATTCCGGGAGTAACGACTTGCACCATCAGCGTAACCGATATAAGTTGTGGATGGGAGGTCCTGCCGAATGGTGTTACAAGACAAAAAATGGGAGAAGGAGGAACAATGACGACAACGTGAGTGTATAGTAGACATCGAGTGGTAACTGCGGGAGGGAGTGCAATGGGCAGGATGGCTATGACTCATATACGAACTAGATGGTGGTATATGAGGGCTAGAGAAGGTATGGCTGGGACTCGGGCTTCGGAGGTCAACATAGATAGGGGTGGTGTTATCCCGGTTATGGGCAGGAAGGATGAGGTCATGGGTGGAGAAGGCTTCCAAGAGGGCATCCTGACGGGAACAGAGGGGATGACGAGAGGAAGGGAAAGCACATGACAAGACAAAAATACCTAGATCATCTGTATAGGAAGAAAGGCTAACATACGGATCGTCACGGGGGATGACAGAGGAACATATAAACAGGTGGTCAAATGATGTTAAGCCTAGGGTGGTCGCTAAAGGGGGATCAAGCAAAACAACAGGGGATGATTCAAAGGGAATGTTCTCCAAAGGTCTCACATAGGATGATAGGTAGAGAATGTTGGTAGTAGGCTCCATCATCTAGACATCAGGGGGGGGGGATGTCAATGGGAGTGGGGGGATCCTCAAGCTGACCTGAAGCATACTGCGCAAGTATGGGAGAGGGGGGCTGATTTTTTTCAACCTCATACTCTCTAAATACCTCTAAAGAGGCACGGTAATGCGTCAGGTGAGGACAATGGTGGGAGTAATGGCCATGGACACCGCATAAAGCACAGGTTTTGTTGGTGCGAATAATATTTGGGTTCTTGGTTACGGACGAGGACGGATAGAGGGGTCAGGGACCGTAGACTCAAGGAACACGACTTTAACCATGGGTTAAATAAGGGGAAATTCAGGACAAGTATGGGTGGCATGACCGATGACATCACACAAGGCGCAAGGCTTTGCGGGCGGAGGAGGAGCTGGGTCAGTCAGGGTGGCCTTGTCTTTGGCTGCCCCCTTGCGAGCTTTGCCTTTCTTTCCTGAAGCTGTCACCACAGGGGTAGGTTCCTGGGGAGGTGCGGGGGGCATGGTGGCAACGGAGGAAGTGAGGGGGACCGATTGAACCGGTGTCAAAGAAAGATAGGGTTTGGGGTGACCAGGCGGGGTAGCGGCGGGAGGGTCAAGGTACCAGACGGGTATGCCCAGGGTCAGGTTAGGGAGAGAGAGGGTGGCCATGACGGGGACCGTATAGACTCCGGTAGGGGGAGCTAGGAAAGGTATCTGACCAGTGGGATAATGACCAGGACGAACAGCTCCGAGATGGTTGAGGCTTGGGGGAATCGACCCAGGAGGAGAGAGGGGTTCAGGGATACCAGCTGTAGGAGAAGGGCCAGAAGGAGGAGGTCCGACTGGCTGAGATCAATGGCTAGGAGCGGGTTGTAGTGGGTGAGGTTGAGTCTGAGGTTACTGACTAGCCGAAGCAGGTCGCTTAAGGGCAGCCCGAGATGATTGCATCATGCAAACATTCGATAAGCTGGGATCAGAGATAGGAGGAGGAGGGAGACCAAGGAAAGTTCTAAGCAAAGAGGAGTATTTTTAGACGCTGGGAGAGACACTGGTCAAGGAATCGATGGTTTTCTTATTGGCTACAGAAGAGATGGTCATCTCAGGGGAGGTCTGAGACTTTGGCTCATGATAATTCAACTGGTCGATGGTGACTATCTTTCCATTGTGCGGAAAAGACATCTTGCGAAAAACTGCGGATGGGACAACAAACATGGCATAGGTGTAGCTTCACCCCAATAGAATGTTGTAATCTAGAGGGGTGTCAATGACTTTGACGTCAACGCAAACAGTCTTGCCCGCAAGAGTGATAGGACAATTACGGAAGAGGCCAATGGGCTGGGAGGCATGGCCATCCCACGCTCGAAGGGTGATCGTGGAAGGGGCCAACTCAGAAGATCTGAGTTGCTTCCAAACTGAAGCAGACATCACATAGGTGGATGCCCCCTCATTAATTATAAACCGAGAAACGTTAGCATTCTGGATTTTGACTAGGATTTGGAAGGCTACGGAAGCAGGAAAGGGAGGATGTTCCGATTGATGGGCGTCGAACACAATCATTTTGTCATCAGCAAGATCCACAGCGCCCATGGCAGATAGTAGAGCCTTATTTTGGGAAGGGCACGATTGGAGGAGTTCCAATGTGGAAATGGCAGCAGGAGACTGTGCCAAATCATCTACTATGCTATACGAATGAGCAGCTCGGCCAAGAGCAGCATTTCGGCGTAATGGTCCTTTTGGAATCTTGGTATGAACCTCAACTTTGGGTTGAGGGATATGTAAGGGACCATTGGATGTCGAAAGAGGCTCGGTAGAACCTGAAGAAGGGGAATCAGAGGCAAACTGAGCGGGAGGCTTGGGGTACTGGTGAGACTGAGTTTGAAGGTTAAGGTCGACGGTTGGGGATGGATCAGAGTTCATCATGAAGATTTGGTAATCAGAGGAACTAGAAGAAGGGTGAGTGGTGATCTTTCCTTCAGGTGGTTGGGTGGCCACGAATCCTTGCTGGGGGAAAGGATCGGTAAACACAACCGGTTGAGTGGTGGCCACATTAGGGGGAGCATGAGGGGAGGCATGTTGTCCTCACAATGTGGCTTGAGATTCCCACATCTGCCGCATCTGTGGTAGAAGGGGACAATCGTGAGTGTAATGACCGTAAACACCGCAACATGAACAAGGCTTATTTGTGCGAATAGGCATGTCCGGCTTGGGATGAGTGCCCTGTTGTTGGTTAGCAGTGTTAGGGTCAGTACCTTGAGGATTGGTTCCACGAGTACCAGGGGCAAATTGATTTTGATTGCCTCTCCGCCTTCTTTGAGAGGAAGGGGGATTAGTCGCACCCTACTGTGCAAATACTTGCCCTGGAGGGGGCTATAGGTGCTGTTGTTGGGGTTGAGGAGGCAAGGGAGGTGGAAGCGCATATGCTGGAGGAGTTGGCGCACCAGGTTGCAGATAAGGATAATGGTTAGGTTGGGCAACATTGAGGTAAGCAGGAGGTTGGGCAACAGGATGAGGCATGACGTATCCTGGATACATGCTACCTAGAGGGGGAAAAGTGCTAGAGGTGCTGGCCCCTCCCAGAGGGAGACCATAGCCCATAGGAGGTTGAGCATACAGATGAGAAAGGGCTCCAACGATACTATCGGCGGAATGAGATGCCCCTGGGGCGTTAGCGCCACCGGGCCTGGGGAGGTCAGGAAGGATGGTATAAACATAACCAGACTGAGCGTAGATCAGGTCATATTTAAAGGCTATTTGGAGGGCGGCTTCCTCGGTTTGAGGGAAATGGGAGGCGACATCTTTGCCAATGGGAGGTAAGAGAGTGTGAATGAACTAGTCCATATAAACCCGATCTTAGAAGGTGGGAGCTCGACATAAGCTCCTTCTTCTCCGCCATTCCTGGACATGGGTGGAAAGGTGGGTTGAAGAGGTTTTCTTGAAAGAAGTCAAAAGCTCTGTATCAGTATCGTATCGGAGAGGGAGTTGGAAATAAGATAAAAAGGCTTGGGCAATGGTCACAAAGGTGGTATGGGAAGAGGTGGCCTGGTCAACACACCATTTAGAAGCTTTGCCGGTAAGCGTGCGTTGGAACAACCGAAGACGGATGGAATCATCGGTAATGGAATTGGAGGAACACCACATGTGGAAAGATCAGACATGGTTGGTTGGATCTTCTCTAGCAAGGCCTTCAAACTTAGGGATGTCGGAGGGGAGCTTGGTTGGCATAGCAGGCCAACCAACATCGTGGCAGATAGGGTCATTGATCAACTGATTGAGATCGGGGAGGCTGAGGCCTGCCATGTAAGGGAGCAAAGGTGCAGCCGAGGTAGTTCCTGTGGTGGTTCCGCTAGTAGTAGTCCCGATATTAGGGCCGGGATTATCGCTAGCGTTAGGCCCTGGACCAGACATGGTGAAGGTGATAGGGGGAGAACTAGAAGAAAAAGGAGAACCCAATTAATTAGAAGAGGAGTCGGAGTGCGAAGTCGGAGGAGGACTAACTTGTCGACGATGGGAGGGAGTAGGTCGACCGACCGGAAACTGAGGGTGAAGGCCAAGAAGTCTCCGGGATGCACGCCTGGGGGGTGCAATGGTGACAACACAAACACGGCACGGGGGGAAGAAGAATGATCAACAAAGGTAGGGAGGTGTAGAATCAAGAGAGTACAATGTCGAAACAAGGGCAGATAGGTGCAGTGTCAATTTATTTTAAAGTCTTTGCCTGGCGGTGTAAACCAGGCTCTTCTTCGCTTAGGGTGAGCAGGTGGTGGGTGTTAATTTTAATTTTTAAACCCTTTTCATTTTGAGAGCAAGAGAAAAAGTGTGATGCGTAACTGAAAATAATGCTGCAGAGAATAGTATATAATGCTGAAATAACAGAAAATTAACAGCTAATCAATGCATCGATCTAACCCAAAAATGCGGGGCTCTCAAAACTAGTCTAACAGAGGGAAAAAAATCTAGTCAAAACACACTAAAAAGGGGCCAATAGATCTAGGGTCAAAAGGGACAGGGATCTAAAGGAGAAATCTGCTGAAAAGAGGGGCAGAACACAGCCAAGAGGCTGAGGCAAGGTGGCTGGAAAAATGGAGGAAATCAGCAAAAAGCAGATGGTGCAAGGAGGAGGCCCTAAAGGTATATCCAAAAAAATATTCAGGAGGTGATTTGAAGGGGAGAAGAGCTGATTAAAAGAGATCTGAAAAGGAGGTATCAGATCTGGAAAAGGGGGAGCTGAAACTCTGAAAAAATAGACACCTGAAACAGATAAAAACTCTTCCACCAAAAGTGGAGGGTACTGAAGCCCTAGGGGGCTATGTCCCCACTTAGATGAGAAAAATAGATCAGAAACAAGTCGAAACGGGATGAGACAGAGGCTAGAAAACCCTGACAGAAGCTTCAGAAAAACCTAGAAAAATTGTAGAAAAATAGCAGAAAAATTGGCAGGTCGCAGGTTTTGACCTGTTTTCTGTGCAGGTCGCAAATAATGGGCTGAAAAGTGTGACTTGGAGGTCCAGGTCGTAGTTTCTGGGCTAAAAAGTGCGACCTGAAGCTCTGGGTGTCCCGGCAACAGATTTCCAGAAAATTTGTTGTCTTAGTTGCGGCTGATGTCTGTCACCTGCGCAATAGGGCCAGAAACACGCAGAAGTTAGAAATTTTAATGTTTTAGGGTTTTATAGGTGAAAAAAACATGAAAATAGGAAAAAAAAAAAGCTGAAAAGAAACCCTAGGGTCTGAAGTAGCTGGATATGTAGGAATATGAAAAACGACAGCCGTCGTAATTGAAAACCCGTGTGGAGTCGCCAGTTGTTAGTATGAATCTTTTGTCGAAGTGTACGAAAAAATACCACTTTAGCTACGCATAAATTATAGCCCTAACATCAAATATGGCTGCCAATATCTTCAGATCTGCAGTTAGTTGATCAAGACAAGTGCTGCAAAAAACCAGATCTATGCATATAGAGACATTAAGCAGTAAAAATAAGGTTTTTCTCCATACATCCAATAGACAAGACAAGAACGATTTTTGAAAGAATTTTTTGTATTAAGGGCACCTGGGAGGAAAACAAGAAGGTGTTTCCAATTCTCCTCAATGGGATGGGTTCTTGGAAGTCTTCAGCACTTCAGATCTAGCATTTCTCTCTCCTGTTGGTGTAGAAAACCCAGACAAAGATAGAACTCAAAGGGAGCTCACACAACAAATAATGAAAATATGACAATGATAATGGCTCAAATTCAGACCAAGAGTTTAGATCCAGAGTGATCTAATAGGCAAAAAAAGGTGACCAATGGTAGGAGAAACCCTCCTATTTATAACAAAATATTGGGTCATTCTAGATCTTGGTGCATGATTAAAATAATATTAACCAAATATAGATCCACCTTTTACGGAATATTTTATTATATTTGTTGGAGGGAAAAAGTATTTGACTTGGGTCAAATCCCTTTATTTGTGAATAATAAATAAATAAATGATTTATTTATCATTTTAAGGAAGTGGTTGAAGGATAATCAAATAAATAATGATTTATTTAATTATTTATGGGTGATTTAGTCATATTTAACAAGGAATATTATTTAAATAATATTTAAACAATTATTCCTAGAAAATAATAAGATAAATAACGATTTATCTAATTAATTTCTTTGTTTTGGGTTAAACATGACCAGGAATAATAATTAAATTATTGTTTGATTAATTATTCCTTGAGGAAAATCAAACAAATATAGGTTTGTTTAATATTTCCTTTTGGGGTTTCCTGTTTAGACCATAAACAACCTAATAAATGTGTTTTATTAAGTTATTTTACATAGTGAAAGCAATTTTACTTAGGGTAAAATTGGTATTACATGGTGTACTTGGGTCCATCTAATGATAGTAGGTTAGATGACCAAAAAATGGTGTAACAGTGAGAAAAGGGTCAAGGTAAGAAGAAGCAAAAGTATCAAGAGGACTTCTCAAGGGCCTCAATTCATTGATTTAGGTAGTGAAACTGAGGACAAGGAGACGAACACAAAATTGCTTCTCTTGGAGAAAGATGCTCAGCTTTAGGAATGGGAAATAGAGTTTGACATGGCACAACTTGTCATCCACTATTACAAATGAGAGCACAATCATTTCAAGGAGGTGAAGAGAGACCTTGCCTTACAAAATAAAATGGCAAAGCATTATGAAAGGAAGAACATGCTTGCATGTGCCAAACTAAGGAAGGCCCTCATTGAGATTGAAAACATAAAAAGAGCCAAAGTGTAGGACAGCCTTGGAATTTTGGTTGAGGCTTCTCAATAGGTTTCCAAGACCTCTTGAGGGACCTCTCCACAAATTTTGAGGAAAATTGGACAACTTTTTGTTTTTTCGAAATTTTGACCCCTAGGAGCACAACACCCTAGGTGCTACGCACAAAATTGGTGCATCCTCAGCTCTAAATGTTTGCATTTTTGGACTTCTCACATCACCAAAAGTATGCTCACCAATTTTTATATCATTTGGAGCATTTTTACCCACTCAAAAGGTCGAAACACATCAAAAATTTGACCTTTTTGCCTCATTTTTAGACCAGGCGCTGCACACATGGCAGTGTTGGGTGATTTTATTTTTGGATAGGAAAATGGAATCCACTTAGAAAAAATCTAGAATTTCTGGAAATTAGACTCAGCAATATTTCCAACGGGCCATCATAGAGCCAAATCTGGTGTTGGGAAGGGGTCCAAAACTCAACTGCAAGAGACCACATTTTCTGCTAAAGTGGTGCTACGCACAGAGCCTGCATAGTGTGTTTTGGACCAAAAGTCAACAAAACACACTCATTTATTGCAAATAGATATTTTGGAGTTTTTAAAGGCAAATTAAGCTATAATTAGGTGCAAATAGTTATTTTATCATTTATTTCTTAGGATATTATGTGCCTTGGGCCTTACATGGTCTCTTGACCATAAATGATATTTATGACTATATTTGACATTTTCCTACCACATTTAGGGTTTTAGTACTTATTTTCTCCATAAATAGAGCATGAGGCCCCCATGTATTTTGTTGGCATTTGATGATCTTGAAGAGAAATATACATGGTTTCAAGAGCTTGGAGAAGAAATTGGTTTTGTGAAGTGGATGAATGGCTTGATTGGCTTAATGATGGAGAAGTTTGTTTGCAGGATTCCATAGGCTAGTGAATGGTGATGTTTTCATATTTTTTCTATTGTTTCCTTTGTTATCATTATGTTTCATTTTTCTTGGCTGCTATTAAATAGAAAGGTATAGGTTGAGACATGTTCTTTGAGGCACCTCATTCCTCCTGTTTGTTATAGCCTTTATGTTTTCTCTTTTGGCCATCTTAAGGAATTATTTACTGCTCCTTAGGTTCACCAAAAATTGTTTTTGTTTCATGTATGGTTATTATGCTAGCTTAAAAGTATGATTCATGGTATTCCCTGCTTATTTGAAGTTTTCAAAACCCTATCTTGAAGCCTTTCTGTGAAATATTGATTGTTAGGATAAGTCAAAGAGGTCTTGTTCGATCTTTCCCTTTGTCCATGCTTTCAAAATTGTTTCAGAGTTCCCAATAATTTGATATATTCTATTTACGAGTTCCATCTCCATAAATTGAGTTATTTTGTATTGTCTTATGTGTTTTCCCAAAATCTGAAGGTGATTTTCTAAAGTTAGAAGCTCTTATGCTCTCTATGTATCACTGGAATGTTTCTCTTGGATGTTTATTAGTTTATATTATGGTTTATTGAGATTAATGGTTTGCCCTACCTTATATATTCTAACTTTGAAACTATATATGTTTAAGACCTCCTAGTCTTTCTCAAATTTAATTTTCACTACACATCATATATCACCTTAAGGATCCACTGACCTTGCTAAATTGGCCCTACAACACACTCTGTTTCATCATTTATACACTCTTGAATTTCACTTGAATCCATATCCTAATGCCTTTGACATACTCTCACTCCACCTATTCCATTTGACCATCTTTCCCAACCAAAACAATCAACAAACCCTTCACCTAACAACTAGCGTAAAATCAAAATTCTAGAGCAAAAATAACACATCCTTTGCACCTAATAGAGAGATCCCTCTCTGATTACAGGAAGGCTAGGTCCTCAGACTCCAAAGCTTGGTTCCATGTTACCTTGCCATTTGTTCTTCCAATCTACCAAATCACGGGACCCTAACACACTTTAATTTTGTTTCCTTTCTGCCATTTCCTTTTAGAAATTTAGATTAGTTTCCTTCCTGTCATTTCTTTTCAGCAATTTAATTTAGTTTCCTTTCTATCATATCCTTTCTACAACTTAGTTTATTTTCATTGATGTGTGACAGACTTCAATTAGAACCCTTAGAAATAGAACCCCTTCATAAATAAATAGAGGATGACATGAACATAATGCATTTGTTGTGTATATAGCACTATCACCTCCAAGTTTGTACGAACCTTGTGTTGATAAAGTAAAGTAGGGAAGCCCCTGGGAGTTGCAGCACTCTTGGTGCAATACCAGAGCTTACTATTTTCCCCACATACATCTTGTGAGGTGTGATTTATCGTCTCTTTCACTTACTTGTTTATGTGATTGTGTGATCGTGTTTGTTTCCGCAAATTTGTAGAAGGGAGTCAATATCTTGTTTTAGTATATCATTAGCTCAGATTGAATCCCCATGGTTAGATTTTCTACACTTTATGAGATAAATATGAGATCAATGACAGATGAGGAGTAAACGAAATTTTTTTTCAACCTATTTAGGTATGTACCATATCTTGAGGATGAGAAAGCTTAATTTCAGTAATTTTTCAGTGGTTTTCCATTAGCATTCAGAGATTGGATTAAGTATGATGAACCTCATACACTTGAGTACGTCATTCAGAGGCTAAAGAATTGATATAAATATTCAAAGTGAAAGAAGGAGTCTCAGCAAGGATGGAAAGGGAGAGATAAAGGTAAAGGTAAATGGCATCCTAAGAGAGAAATACCTTAGAATGTAGACGATTAAGAGAATGTGGCACCTCAAAAGAAGTATAATCAAGCTAGGAAAGAACATGGATAACAACAGAAACATGGAGGTAATGGCACGAGATGGTTGGAGTGATGGACATGTGGTGAGGAGCACCTTAGGAGATATTTTCTACAACACCAGGGTGGTAGGCCTAAGATATATAATGCCTAGCAGGCACAGACTATTAGGGATGTTGGGTAGAGAAATCCTAATATTTATGTAACTATGGATAATAGGTAGGCATTGGACCAAGAATCTATAATTGATATGGATGGTAAGCTTTGTGATAATGTTATTTCTATTTTTATTAACCCTGGATCTAATTATATCTATGTTAGTCCTGACTTGGTGGATAAATTTGGTTTGAGTAAGGAAATACATGCAGAATATTGGTTAGTTAAGTTGGCCACATTTACGAAGAAAAAATTTCACCATTGAGTAAGAGTGTGTGCATTTGAGTTAAATGACATGCCTACAACAATTCACTTGAACATATTTCCACTGGGTTCTTACAATATGTTATTGGGTATGGATTGGGTATATATTCACAGTACCAAGGTAGATTTATATGACAAAGATATTGAATGCTTGGATGACAATGGGGAACCAAGAGTCTCACAGGGAAAGAAGAAATCCACATCAGTTAGGATGGTAACAACCATGCAAGACAAGCATAGTCAAAGGGAAGAGTTTGTACTATTCATAGTTCATATCTCTAGTGACAAAGGTAAGGAAGTGGAAGATGAATTTTTTTTTATAAGGTATCCAATTTTGAAGAAGTTTCAAGATATGTTTCTAGTAGAGACTTTAGATTTTGCACCTCATAGGGAAGTATAATTTTCTATTGAGTTGGTTCCAGGGGAAACTTCAACATCAAAATCACCTTATAGGATGAGTACGCTTGATTTGGTAGAATTAAATTTGCAGTTGAAAGAGAAGCTTGAAAAAGGGTACATTAGGCCAAGTGTATTTCCATGGGGTGCACCGGTGTTGTTAGTGAAGAAGAAGGATGGCACTCTCAGATTGTGCATTAAATGTAAGAAGTTGAATAAAGTGACCACCAAGAACATGTACACACTACCGAGGATCAGTGATTTGTTTGATCATCTGAATGGAGTAGAATTGTTATCTAAGATCGACTTGATATCGGGGTATCATCAAGTGCGAATCAAAGAAGAGGAAATCTACAAGACCACATTCAAGACTAGGTACAAGAATTATGAGTTTTTTATAGTTCCATTCGGTTTGAATACTTCCCCAACTACATTAATTTGTTTGATGAAAAATGCATTGCATCCTTATTTCGAAAAGTTTGTGATTATTCTCATTGATGACATATTGGTGTATTCTAAAAATGAGGAAGAGAATGTCAAGAATTTGGCACTAGTGTTAAGGTTTTTGAGAGAGAATCAGTTGTATGCTAAGCTAAGAAAATGCATCTTCTTCTAGACTGAGGTACACTATTTGGGACATGTCTCCAAGGAGGACAGTGCAATAGATCCAGAGAAGATAAGAGCCATCATGGAGTGGGTAAATCCTAAGAATGTAGATGAAATGATATCATTCATGGGATTGGTAGGTTACTACAGGAGGTTCATTAGGAACTTCTCATAGATTTCTTATCCTATTACATCATTGCATAGGAAAGGTAAGACGTATGATTAGGCAAAGGAGTGTGAGGATATTTTTTATCATCTTAAGTAGTTGTTGAGACATGCTCCAGCATTAAAGATTGCAGATCTGGATAAGGATTTTGTATTTTGCACAGATGCTTGCAAGATAGGACTTGGTTGAATCCTTATTCATTATGGATAGGTGGTACGTATAAGTCACGAAAATTGAATGACCAGAGTAGAAATACCTGACACATGATCTTGAGCTAGTGTCAATCATTAATGCACTGAAGATGTGGAGGCATTATCTTCTTGGAAGAAGGTTTGTATTAATGAGTGATCTCATTGGGTTGAGTTACTTGTTTGACCAGCCGAATCTTAATGCTAGGCAGGCTAAATGGTAGGCTATGATTAGTGAATTTGACTTTGAGATTAGGTAAATTAAGGGAAAGGAGAATAGGGTCGCAGATTCTCTTAGCAATCGATAACAAGTAAATCACTTAGCATCGATGAGATCCAATGGGACAGAATTATAGGACAAGATGTTGCAACCAAGTCAGTAGGATCACATGTATATGGAGATTTGGCATAGGTTGCAACATAGTATAGGTACAGGAACAGGTACAAACGTTGGTAAAGATACATGTACATGTACATGTTGTACATGTACAAGTATAGGTACATGTACATGTGTACAGGATTTGGACCATCATCTCATGATTTATGGATTAGATAGATTTAGAGATAGGATATATGTATCAGATAATACTGATATCAAGAAGGTGATCTTGAGGAAGTTTCATGAGAAACCATATTCGGGTCACCTAGGCTATCAGAAGACACTAACTGTGGTGAAGAGATTCTACTATTGGCCGAATATAAAGAAGGATGTTACGAAGTTTGTAGACAAATATTTGGATTTTCATATGGTTAAGGTAGAGTGTAAGCATCCAGGTTAACTATTATAACCGATTGCAATCCTAGAGTGGAAATGGGAGGCCATTTCCATAGACTTCATCACAGGTTTTCCTAAGATATATAGACAACATGATTCCATCATGGTTGTGGTGTACAGGTTGACAAAGGTTGCACATTTCATTCTAGTGATGACTACTTATTCAGCTAGATATTTAGCACAAGTGTTTATGAGAGACATAGTCAGATTGCATGGTTTTCCAAAGAATATTGTGTCTGACAAGGATGAAAAGTTCACTTCCAAGTTTTCGAAGGATTTGTTTACACGTTTGGGCACTGATTTGGCCTTCAGCACAACTTATCATCGACATAAATATGGATAGGCAGATAGGGTCAACATGATACTAGAGAATACGTTGAGGATGTATGTTATCCACTAGCAGCAGAAGTGGGAAGAATATCTTCCACTAGTAGAGTTCACTTACAACAATGGGTACTAGGATTCATTGAAGATGATTCCATTTTAGGCTATGTATGGGTGAGTTTCAACACTCATATTCAGTTGGAGTGATCTGATTAATAGGGTATGGATTGGACCGGAGATGTTGGTAGAAATGGAACGTGAAATGTAAGTGATCAAGAAGAACTTGAAAGTAGCACAAGATAGGAAAAAGAGTTACGTAAAAAGGTGTAGGTTTTAACACTGTACAGAAATTCTTAGCAAATGAATTCTTGAAAGTAGAAAATAAAAAATAGTGAGAGAATAAAACATAAAACATATATACACAGATATTTCTCCCCTGGATCCCAAAACTGGGACTACCAGCTTTATTTTTCATTATATTCATTTTAGTGTCACAACAAAAATATATACATGTTGAGGAATTTATAAACCCCAATCCATTAACCCTGGATTAGATCATAACCATATTTCCCTTAACCGTATCTATAAAATACCAAGGGTTGAAAACCATGTTCAAATCCATGCAAAAAACCATAGGTAGGAGCGCCCGCCAAAATATAAGGAAAAAACGCACGCGACTAATCGTGGAAAGAATATAATACATACCCAAAATTTTCCCACTTGTTGTTTTTTTTCTACAGGGGGCCACAGGAGAGATTAGTAATTATTCCAGCCACACAACACCCATTGTTTCTCTACACCAACAGAACTTTTGAGTGCTCCCAAACTTCGTCAATGCATCTGCAACATTCTTCAAAGTGTCCACCTTTACCAGCAACACCCTTTTATCCTCAACCATAACTCTCACAAAGTGATATTGAGCATAAATGTGCTTTTTATTTGAATGATATGTAGGGTTCTTAGCTAAGAAAATTGCACATTGGATATCACAGTCCATTATTATAGCTCACTGCACCAACCCCATACTTGAACACAAACTTTGCAACCAAACTTCTTCCTTTCTTGCATGAGTGGCTGCCATGTATTATACCTCTGTAGTTGAAAGATCCACTACAGACTGTATTTTACTCATCCAATTGACTTCCCCTCCAAATAGGCTAAACACATACCCACTTGTAGATATTCTTTGGTCTAGATCTCCAACCCAGTCTGCATCAAAAAAACCACGGATGTCCAAAACTATGTCCAATCCTAGTCTTCCCTGGTAGAACAAACCATAATCACTAGTGCCATGCAAATATATGAAAACCTGCTTCATTATTGTCCAATGCTCCTTCCCTCATTTTGAAATAAACATTCTCAATACTCCCACTGTATGTGCAATGTTTGTTCTAGTACATACCATTGCATACAGCAGATTACCCACTCCTCTTGTATATGGAACATGGGACATATCCTCCTCTTCTTCTTGTGTCTTGGGACACTATTCAACAAATATCTTTACAACTACAGGAATAGGAACCCTCACCGGTTTACTATCCTACATATTGAATCTCCAAAATATTGTCTCAACATACTTCCTCTGGTTTAACCAGAGCTTCCTCTTTGCTTGATATCTCTTAATTTCCATGCCCAAATATAGTTTAATACAACACCAAGATCCTTCATGTCGAATTTTGAGAAAAATTGAGTCTTCAAATCTTGGATAATTTCTTTGTCATTTCCAATCAGCAACATATCATCCACATACAATAAAAAATAAATAACATTGTCACCAATTAATTAAAAATACACAAAATGATCCTCTTTTCTTCTGGTGAAGCCAAGTCCCCGTATATAAGTATCAAATTTCTGATACCACATCCTTGGTGACTATTTTAACCCATACAGAGACTTTTTTAACCTACATACCAGTTCTTTCTTACCCTTCACCACAGAGCCTTTAGGTTGCTTCATGTAGATCTCCTCTTCCAGATCCCCGTGAAGAAATTATGTCTTCACATCCATTTGTTCTACCTCAAAATCAAATGTAGCAACAATGGATAAAATTAATTTAATAGAAGTAACCTTGGAAACATGAGAAAAAATATCACTAAAATAAATTCTCGACACCTAGGAATAACCTTTTGCCACAAACTGAGATTTGTATTTCTCCATGCTAAGGGGTAAAATTCTTGGGTGGTAGTCGATAGATATCCCTCTGAGGGCTTCCCGTTGTCCGAGACAGGCAATGAGATTAGATGTATAGTTACAAAGACATTGCATACAAGTTTATACTAATGAATAATTGACAAAGTGAGATATTGAAGGATTACCTCTTTGTGAACAGAAGATATCTTGGAGAGTGCCAAGCAGCATGGAAGAATTCCTTCCTCATCGGCTCGAAATCTATATCCTGCACCCAAACAAAGCATACATGTAATCTTCACAGTGGTATCACTTACTAGCAATTAAACAAGTGTATAATCAACATTAAACTATGCAAATATGAGCCATTTATATCATTCTTCGTAGAAAAACTAACAAAAAATGTGACACTAAAACATCAAATGGATAAAAAACAAACAGTTATATTAATATATAAGAAGGACGGTTACAACCGTTGGTTGAGCCAAGCCCTCCTCAATCTTCCAATTCGTCTCTCTCTTTCCTCTATCTCCGGGTGTAATGATACTTGGGTAAAGAGTTCTCAGTGAAACTTTCCAATCAATAAGCCTAAGACTCAACAATGAAATTCTGCTCTACACATGATCAAACCTTTGACCTTTGACAAAGAGCTGAAACCTCCAATTTATAATAATTAGGGAGGACAAGCCTTGCCAATCCTTTCAATCAGTTTGAATGGGGAAAGATCTTGATGTTTCCTTACCTTTCCTTCCTTTTTCCCTCTATAGATCTTCATTTGTGTTTGGAAACATCTAATAAAATGTTTGTACCATAATTTGTTGCTTTTGAACTGATTCATTCTAAGAAAAAAGCAGGAAATTCCAGTCAGTTTCCGCGGGATTTTTTCCTTTTCTCATGAAAACATAGATAACGCTGCCCCTTAGGCAATACATAGCATTAACCTAGGCAATAACGCTCCCTTTGCATGGTTGGGATGTGTTATAACTCGGCCTAAATGTCTCTAGGGTGCGTTACCTTCGAAAAATGGGTCTCTTTTTGGGTCATTTCCTTCCTTCCATGTTTCCTTCTCCTCTGAGCTGGTGAGGAGGTCATTTTTCCTGTAACAGATGCCCCCTAAAGTGTGAGGTCAAAGGTGAAGACAATGACTGAAATAATTTATAGTATATGTAGTAGATCGAGAGGAGTTGGAGGACTGAGGAAAAACTGAAACAACAACATATGTCAGAAATATAAGTATCTGTTCTGAGTCGAGCATTCCCATGCTCAGTAGCAGTATCAAAATTATTTGTCTAGAAAAATATATGATTAGTGTGTCCACTGATAAGCACAATGTGGAAGCTTGTGTCATGATAGGATAAATCTGATAAGGTGCCTCTGAAAACAATATCACAGATTAGGAGAGGAAACACAGATGAAATGATGTAAGCCTCAACCCAAGATCTTTGTTGCCGCTTCAATAAAATTCATATTTCCCCACATGTGAATGAAGGAGTTGATGTCTAACATGCGGGAAATAGTCTGATTACTAGTCAATGATGAAAATTTTCAACAGACACGAGGGTGGCCACCAATAAGGATGATGGTCCCCAAGTTTCATAGTACAATATAGTGAGTGTGAATAAAAGGAGTTGATGTTGAACACTCATATAATAATTCGACTCGGAGCCAATAATGAGAACCCCCAATAAAACACAAGGTAACCTACCACTAAGGTCTACAAGCGCTTGGGTACTGATGTGTTTCTGGATCAACTTCCTAGATAAGATGTTGAAGTCAATAGGAAGATATATGTCGAAAGGTAGGCACTGAGGTGTCCTACATCAGTCGACACAAAATGGGAAGATATGATTTTCTTTAAAGATAGTCAAGATAAAATAGGAGTAACAGACGAAAAATAATTTACTGATGTGTTTCTGGATAAACTTCCTTGATAAGATGTTGAAGTCAATAAGAAGATATCTGTCGAAAGGTAGGCACTGAGGCATCCTACATCAATCGACACAAAATGGGAAAATATGATTTTCTTTAAAGATATTCAAGAGAAAATATGAGTAACCGACGAAAAATAATTTCTGGTATATGATGGCTTGGCTGTTAGAGGAAGAAATAGATATCGAGATCTTGTTGAAAAATAGAAGGCACAATAACAGGGTACCAGGAATCTTAGGCTTATGAACACCAAAGAGTGTTAGGATTCACCAATTGAGGGGAATCGACATACGAAGGCTAAACTCATAGAATGGTAGGGTTAGGCTAATGGTGAGTGAATTTTTTGGGAAGTGCCATGTTCAAGATTTTTTTTCTGCCAACTAGACCTTCACAAAATAATAAATTAAGTATCTACTTTGTCCAAATTTTTCCCCATTTGATTAATTTTAACAAGTCCATACTATTGGGTGCAGGAATTTCACTTAAGCAAAACTCCTCAACACTTAATTGTCAACTCGGGGGATTCGTAAACTTAGAGACGAAGCATAGGAAATGCCAAATATGGTATGAATTTTCCTGATAGAAATTCCTACTTTATAAAAGAAAAGCTTGCAGAATCAAAAGAGTAAAGGATAACCGAATCATCAAAGTAATCTAATTCTGGAGCAAGAAACAATGCATTTGCAAAGGAATCAAAATAAAAAGGAAATTGCTCCAACTGATCAATTTTTAATTACTGAGTATGTGTTATGTTTTTCTTTAGCAAAGACACTTGGTAGTCTTGTAGAATGGACCTTTAAATCTGCTTCTTTAGAGATTTCCTTCTTGCACTAATCTGTCTTGCGCTATCACAATCTACTTGCACTAGTGCAGGAACAGGGGTTTATGCAGGAGGTATAAATGTTGTCTTTACCAAAGGATTTTTACTTCATGCAAGGGCTTGAGCTTTTCAAGGTTCAAAGCACTCAGATCCCGTGGTAAGAAACTAGTTCTTGCACCAGATCAGAGTTTCTTGCACTTAGCATTTAATTCTTGAAATAAGTGTTTAATTACTGCAAGTGTTATTATACTAGGAAATCAAATTGCACACATAAAAATGAATGTTTCTGATTTTAACAGAGTACAGAAATAAAGAAACAATCCATATCATTTATATTGTCATAAAGTGTTTAATGAAAGTAAGAAAATTGTGAGAAGTAAACTAGAAAGGCTTGCTGAAATGAATAGCACACCAACGTGCACTAGTGCAGGTTTATTTCTCCTGCTTGGACCAGGTGGGGAAACCAAATCAAACAGAACTGCAGAAAGTGAATAGCACACCAACGTCCACTGGTGCAGGTTTATTTCTCTTGCTTGGACTAGGCAGGGAAACCAAATCAAACAGAACTGCAGAAAGTGAATAGCTTACCAACGTGCACTGGTGCAGGGTTATTTCTCTTGCTTGGACCAGGCAGGGAAAACCAATCCAAAATCAGATGCAAGAAAATAAATTCTAACTACTTCACACTGTGGATTTGCTTTCATTCAAACAGGAATTCATGTGCTGTACATTAAATCACACTTAGCAATATAAACATAAATTACAAGAACATAAAATAGGGTAAACATACTGGGTTGGTTGGGCCCTAGCGAACCAGCACGTTTCCCTTTCAAATAGAAACACTGCTTAGTAACTCAGATCAAATTCATTTGTTTAAAGGAACAAATAAGATTTGAAAAGCATGAGGTGGAGCTCCTTCTTCCTATTAATTCACAAAGGCAAAGTAGATCATGAAATATAGAGTCCAGCCCAGATTTGGGTGATACCAGCAAAACAAAGTTACAACAACACTGCTATAGCATCACTCCTCCACCCCCCCTTTTCTTTCTACATGCATTATTCCTCATTTTATAATCTTTCATAATGATTAAAACAAGTTGTTCCTTTGCAAGGAATATGTGGATTGAATCCTAACCAATTCTAATTGCATAGTATAACAATACAACCATTCCCCTATTAAAAGAATAGAGATTTAATATGAATTTTCCAATTCTGGGATTTTTCTAGAATTCTGGAAAATTTCATAATTTTAACAAACTGCCTCCAGAGCACCCTTCACATCTCTTCAAAAATTACTTATTTTGGAAAACGGCCCATGTGATACTCAATTTCATATACTGGGAAAACAACCCATGTCACACAATTTCTTTATTTACCTTCATCTGCACAAAAATCGAGGAAAAAGTTGGCAGTCTAGAAACTTGTTGACTATGTTTTCTAGAATTCTGAAAAAAACAGTGTTTTTTTATAAAAGTGCTTCAAACACCTGTTCATAACGTTTGGAATACTTTGAATCTCAGGAAATGGTTTCGGTTATGGGTAATTGGTTATATTTGTGAAAAACCCATTTGCTTGGATTTCCATAATTCACCTCCATTTGCATAAAAACCGAGGTCAAACTTGGCCATTTAGAAATTATGTGGATTTTGAGCAGACTTATTAATTTGCAATGCTAGTGTAGGAATGTGTTCTGCAGGAACTCTACCGGTACTAGTGCAAGAATGTGTGGTGCAAGAACTTCGCCTCTATCAAAATAGACATATAACCAACTTTGTAAACCTGCAAACACACAAACTATTATTAAATATGCCTTTAATGTTTAAATCTCATTAAAACCAAGGAATAGCAAATACTTACTTATTATCTCTGAGAATGCACAAAACTATGACATTGAACATTCAAGCTAAAAAAAAGCATGAGTGATTTCGAGTAAAATGTGATATAAAGCAAAGCAAATCAGAGGCCCAACATCCCCCCATGTTGACCTTCTTGCATGTCCTCATTCAAGGAAATCAATTGTCGCGTTGTTGCTCCCTTGCAAAAGGAAAGATTAAAAAAATTTATGGGCATTCGTAATGATGTTTCCTGCAATTCAATGTGATCAAATTTCCTACGCTAGATAAAGCTTGTTTCAAGAACAAAGTATTTACTGGACTCTTTGATTATTTATACTAATTTCAAGAAAAACTATCACAAAAAATACCAAATTGCAAGGATGGTGCATGCTTGCACTGATCTTCTTACACCACCTAAACTACGCTACTTTACTGCTAAAAAAAAACAGGGAATTTTGGTAAAACGTGGGCTGCACTTTAACATGACTTCCTCAATCATGTGGAAGGTTTGCTTCGCCATTTCTTTGATGCTTTTGAGCATATCCTTTTTCTCTTTTTCCAGTAGATCCTGTTACCTTGTCCCGAATGAATTCCTTGTTTTGCTTCTAGATTATGCAGCACATATTTAGAGGAAACCACCATCAATACACATTGCTGCCAACCAACATCTTGTGAGTAGTCATCATTGAGTAATTCATCACTCTAAATACCATGAAAGTCAAAATGAGTTATGATATTAATTAGCAACCTCTTTATTGAACACTCTAAATTATGTTGTCATCCAGATTCAAACTAAATTTCCTCTTAATATAGCACAAAGAATAACCTTTACTAAGGGTACCACATCCTTAAAGATTCTTGATTTTGAAATATATAACTCAAAGCATCATGTTCAAATTGTCTTTAAAACCATTGTCCAAGAAAAAAAAAGGATAAGTTTAGGGGAAGAGAAAAATAGCCAAGCAAATCATAGTATGCAATTAACTTTAATACCACAGACATAGCCCTGCTGCCCGCAGGTGTCCATAACCTCGGCAGGGGTGTCTTTGACCCATCGAAATGTCTGTGTCCCACTTACTAGGAATGCATTCAGAGTTATCTTATTTTAATTTTAGATGAAGGCCACTGCTCTAGCTTGGTAGCCAACTAAGGCAATGCCAGTCATAAGGAGTAACATGGATGAACAAGTCGGCTCGTGACGAGACCTCCTGTCTTCCAACTTTTCGGTTGAAAGCCATTACTCTAGCTTGGTGACCAGAAGCAATAATGTCATGCATGCTAGGTCTCATGATCATGGTAGGTCAGCTCATCACGAGACCTCCTATCCTCCCCTAAATCTTTTGTATACTCTAATTATGATCAACCTAAAGGGTTACTTAATAAGTGGGGAGATAGATCTACTCCTTAAGAGTACGAGATGGCATGAAAAGTTTTTAATGACTAATCATTACTGACTAGCTCCCCTGCCCCAAAGACTTATTAAAGATATCCCAGATAATGACTAAAAGACTCCTTGAATTAAGAATGCTAGTGTCCCCATGAATAGCTTAATATGATCTTAACAAGAGTGGTCCTCCATAGGGGGTTTCCAAGAGTACCTTCTAAGGGAAACTGAAATTATATATGTCAGATGACAACTTCTTAGAGTGATTAGTCATGGTTACTTTGAAAAATCATGAGGTATTAGAGTGAATCATACTTAACAAGATGTGTCACAGATGTGTGTGTTAACAACCAATGCGGATCAAAAGTAGTTTTAGTGACTACACTTTAAAAATCAAAAACCCTAATAGCATTTTATTCACCTACCCTACTTTACCTAAGAGGTTGAAGACTTCCTTTTATGTATAGGAGTACTTCCAATGAAGCCATGTGTGGATTAGGTGAAAACACATATTCATGCTCAAATTTATCATACAAATTTGAAAGTGTGCATGAGCATGAAGAACCAATTAATGTACTTGATATGAATACAAGAGTTTAAAAAGAGAAGAATACTCCCTCACTTGAGTCATTGTTTGGAACCAATGTTCAATATGATCATGGTATTCTTGGTCCATTTCTTGGTTTGGCCCATGCTACACATCCTCTTCTTCCATGTCATGTTGATTGTTCTCTGTAGGGTGATTAGTCTCTTGATTACATTCTGGATCTGCTGATAGACATGTCAAGAACTCCTTGATCTCAAGTTCCAGTGGATGTTCTCCATTTATTATAGTGCATGATTCATTTGTCTCCTTAGATGACTGGTCAGGGAAATCAAAAGAGACTTCCAAATCCTCCTGTGGTAGTGGATAAATGGACAAGTTCTTGAATATTGTCGAAAAGTTCTCTTCCTGAGAGGTAGAGGTCAAGATCCCAGCAGCTGCTAGGGCTTGTAAGAGTTCCTTCATATTTATCATCTTCAAGTGCATCTGGTTTATTGATAGTCCCTGTCTCCACACACATATTAGTAACAGGGGTTCTTATAACACCCCAAAAATGATATAAATTTAAAGACTAGGATCTGAAGATAATTGATTTTAAAAGTTATTGGCTAAAATAAATATCACCACACTTGCATAAAAAATACAAAAAGATAAGGTTAGAATTACCCCTATTGCATCAACAGAAAATTCTTACCAAATCAAATCGCCTCCTTGGAAATGGCGCCAAAATGTTGGGTGCAGGAATTGCACATATGCAAAACTCCTAAACACTTAATTGTCAACCCGGGTGATTCGTAAACTTAGAGATGAAGGACATGCAATGCCATAGATGGTATGAATTTTCCTGATAAAAATTCCTACTTTCTTAAAGAAAAGCTTTCAGAATCGAAAGAGTAAAGGATAATTGAATCATCAAAGTAATCTAGTGCTGGAGCAAGAAAGAATGCATTTGCAAAGGAATCAAAATAAAAAGGCAATCGCTCCAACTGATTCATTTTTAATTATTGAGTATGTGCTATGTTTTTCTTTAGAAGATAAACTTGGTAGTCTCGTAGAATGGGCCTTTAAACCTGCTTCTTTAGAGATTTCTTTCTTGCACTAATCTATCTTACACTATCGCAGTCTACTTACACTAGTGCAGGAACAGGGGTTTATGCAGGAGGTATAAATGGTGTCTTTACCAAAGGGATTTTACTTCATGCAAGGGCTTGAGCTTTTTGAGGTTCAAAGCACTAAGATCCCATGGCAAGAAACTAGTTCTTGCACCAGATCAGAGTTTCTTGCACTTAGAATTTAATTACTGTTTAATTAATTGCACTTAGAAATAAGTGTTTAATTACTGCAAGTGTTATTATACTAGGAAATCAAATTGCACACATAAAAATGAATGTTTCTGATTTTAACAAAGTGCATAAATAAAGAAACAATCCATATCATTTATCTGGTCATAAATTTTTTAATGAAAGCAAGAAAATTGTGGGAAGTAAACTAGAAATGCTTTCTGAAATGAATAGCACACCAACGTGCACTAGTGCAGGTTTATTTCTCCTGCTTGGACCAGGCGGGGAAACCAAATCAAACAGAACTGTAAAAAGTGAATAACAGACCAAGGTGCACTAGTGCAGGGTTATTTCTCCTGCTTGGACCAGATGGGGAAACGAAATCAAACAAAACAACAGAAAGTGAATAGTACACCAATGTGTACTGGTGCAGGGTTATTTCTCCTTCTTGGACCAGGCAGGGAAAACCAATCCAAAATCAGATGCACGAAAATAAATTCTAACTACTTCACACTGCGGATTGCTTTCATTCATATAGGAATTCATGTGTTGTACATTAAATCACACTTAGAAGTATAAACATAAATTACAAGAACAAAAAATAGGGTAAACGTGTTGGGTTGGTTGGGCCCTAGCCAACCAGCGTGTTTCCCTTTCAAATGGAAACACTGCTCAGTAACTCAGATTAGACTCATTTGTTTAAAGGAACAAATAAGATTTGAAAAGCATGAGCTGGAGCTCCTTCTTCCTATTAATTCATAGAGGAAATGTACATCATGAAATATAGATTCCAGCCTAGATTTGGGCGATACCAGCAAAACAAAGTTACAACAACATTGTTGTAGCGTCGCTCCTCCACCCCCCCCCCCCCTTTTCTTTCTACATGCATCATTCCTCCTTTTATAATCTTTCATAATGATTAAAACAAGTTGTTCCTTTGAAAGAAATATGGGGATTTAATCCTAACCAATTCTAATTGCATAGTATAACAGTACAATCATTCCCCTATTAAAAGAATAGAGTTTTAATATGAATTTTCCAATTCTGGGATTTTTCTAGAATTCTGGAAAAGTTGGTAATTTTAACAAAATGCCTCCAGAGCACCCTTCGTATCTCTTCAACCATTATGTATTTTGGAAAATGGCCCACATGTTACTCAATTTCCTATACTGGGAAAAAAACCCATGTCGCACAATTTCTTTATTTACCTTCATCTGCACAAAAATCGAGGCGGAAGTTGGTGGTATGGAAACTTGTTGACTATGTTTTCCTAAAAAAAAAACTCTCTTTTATAAAAGTGCTTCAAATAACTGTTCGTAACTTTTGGAATACTTTGAATCTCAAGAAATGGTTTCAGTTATGGGTAACTGGTTATATTTGTGAAAAACCCATTTTCTCATATTTCCATAATTCACCTCCATTGCATAAAAACCGAGGTATAACTTGGCCATTTAAAAATTATGCGGATTTTGAGCAGACTTATTAATTTGCAATGCTGGTGCAGGAATGTGTTCTACAGGAACTCTACCGGTACTAGTGCAAAAATGTGTGGTGCAGGAACTTCGCCTCTATCAGAATAAGGATATAACCAACTTTGTAAACCTGCAAACACACAAACTATTATTAAATATGCCTTTAATGTTTAAATCTCATTAAAACAAAGGAATAGAAAATACTTATTATCTCTGAGAATGCACAAAACTATGACAATGACTATTCAAGCTAAACAAAAGCATGAGTGATTTCGAGTAAAAGGTGATATAAAGCAAAGAAAATCAGAGGCCCAACATAGACGAGTAAACTTGGTGATCTTTTCATATTTAGGGAGTCTAAAAAAAATCTTAAAAGACAACTCCAAGGGGGTACTTTTGTCATGTTTGATTACTGGGCATGACAAATGGAGAATAGTAAGCTCGACACAGTTCCTTTTCCATAAGTTAGTCCAGTGAATTTGGATAAAGTGATAAACCTATGTTAAATGGACATCTACCTCATTTTGTTATGGGTAAGAGGAGACAGAGTAAACTCAATATTCTTCATGAATTTTTAGTGAGTTAGACAAAGAAAAACTCAATCCTCTCCGTGAATTTTTAATGAGTCCAATGGAGAAAAACTTGGTTACTTTTTTTATTTTTTAACGAGCTAGAAAAAGATGGAAAAGATTGGCTCATAGTTCTTCACCATGGTATTTTAACGAGCCGACAAAGGAAACTCGAGATTTTTTCTATTTTATAAGCTAGAAAAAGTCCCTAAAAAGAAAGCTTGTGTCAGGTCGAACACGGTCAAATCTGCACATGAACACTAACAACTCATCAGAGCATCGATGACTTTCAAAAACCAATAGTTGTGACAAAAAATAGCGGAAATTTACCAATTTTAACATAATAGATGAGTGAGTCATACCTCCAAAATGTCTATAAAAAGGCAAAAGACCTTCATTTTCACTGTTTTGAGTGTTGTGAAAGAGCTCTGGAGTGAAAAAGAGGTGAAATTTCTGTTGTCGATTGTGGACAATCCGGGAAACGGTTTTCGATTCCGCGAGTTCCAGGTAAGAGCTTAAACCTTAATCTATCTTTCCGTTGGAATTTTAGTTGTTTTTACTGGAAGAAAATTGGATTTTTGTAGAAATTATATAACTTTTGTGTTATATGTCCAAGATTCTCCTAATCTCACACCATTTTAACTTCATGCAAAGTACAGAATCTATTCCACCATTGATAATTTGAAAAAATTAAATCAATAAAAAATCACACACATTAACATAGTTGTTTAATGGGAAAGCCTGAAGCTGAAAACCCCAACTATCTTTATATAATATATGTCATAGAGATCATGTAACAATCCTCATACAAAGTTGATCATGTCAAGCTCTCAATACAATACAATCGCTACACACTAATCAAGCCCGACCTTGCAAATCCATGCACCCATCTTTGCCACCTGCTAGCCTGCCTCTACTGCGCAATCCCTGCTGAAGAATGGCTCCGAATGAGTTCGAATTACTCCAGCCTTGCTCACACAATCCTCATTGGCATCTCCACTGAGTGTTGGATGCAATCAATGCATCACTATAGTCACAACTAATAGTCACACTTGCTTTTTCACCTATCTCTCCACTGGTCTCCACTGAAACTGCCATGCACTGTAGTTAACTGATGTATTGTTCCGTTGATTAATGAGTTATTATTTGTGAATTAATTAACTAATTAATTCACTCCACTCTCACTAGTGTATCAACCAATTAGACTAGATACAACTAGCTCAACTGAGTCTAACTGAGTTAAACTAAATACAACTCCACCAAACTCTATCACATGAGTTCTAACTGAAGTCCTCCATGCATTAGCTCCAGTAAACCCTCAGGAATAGCGTAATTCCTTATGTCAGTTGTTGTGTCACATCTATGCACTTAACTGAAGTGCTCCAAGAGAATAAGATCATGTTTAGAGTCCAAATATTATTAAGAGCTAATAATATTCGACATATCTATTTTTAGACTAGCAATATAAAAATAGACTCTGCCCAATATGTCTAAAAATAGAAGTCCATATATTTTTCCAACTTGACCAACCATCCACAAATAGCATCCTGCAACTCATAGAATATGATAGACATGTCTAAAAATAGACATAGTCTAAAATAAACTTTGTGCCAAAAATAGCTTGCGCGCCCACTTAGTGAAGGCGACTCTTTTCACTAAGCTCATCATCTTGTTGAATCTCAACAATTTTTAGCAAGCTATAAAATTTTTAAGTAGCTAACATGGGTTTCGAGTGTTAGGGGCGCGTTAAATGCACTACCCATTAGGGACAGTGCGTTAGCATGCTCTGATTTACACTAGGGCCCGTGTTAGCCAGAAAAAAAAATATTTTTAAACTTGGTTTGCCTAATCCTGAAGTGTTTCTTCCTAAAACTTATCCATTAAAAACTTGATTTGTGTAGGTGTGAAGTTGTTACCATGAGTTTTTGGCGCGTAAGAGAGCACGAACAGGAAGAACATGAAATGGTCACTGATGCTGCTACTTTTCTTGTTCTCCACAGATGTGATTTACTGAAGTATGCTCATTTAGAGATGATGAGGGTGTAGGAAGACCTTCTGAAGTGGATTATCCAGCAGTGGGATGATCAGCAACATCTCTTTCACATCGGGGGTCATGAACTCTCGATTGAGAAAGATGACATATACTATTTGATTAGACTATCATGCAGAGGATCGAGGCCTAATCTGACAGGTTCCAGGGCTAATCCCCGCACTACTGCAGATTTGATCCGAGCTCACTGCATAAACAATACTATGCCAGTAATAAAATGGGTTCCTATAGCACGTGCAGTCTCGATACCGATGAGGTCTCTCTTGTGGATGATAAATCGCTTGGAAAGGACCAAGAGTCAACACATGGCCACCAAGGCCCAGGTATTATTAGTGTTGGATTGTATGTAGCCACAGATTTTTGACTGGTGTGAAGGTGTTGTCCACCGGGTTCAAGAAGAACTTACAACATGTAAGACCTGATCCCAACAAGATTTTGGGTTTGGCACACTAATAGTGTCCTTCATACTAGAGAGGGTGCCAGCAATGAGGCCGAGGATGATCATGGCTGCGATGGGACCGTGAGAGCCAAGACAGGGTCCAATCCGTCACTGTTTTGATGATGCATTCTTTAAGTGGCTAGATGGCCAGATCCTGATGATAAAATATTATCCCTATGTAGGGGTGAACTACAAAAGAGATCCAGAGTTGATACTTCCACCAGGAACTCAGTGGGTTCCATATGGTAAGAAGGAAAATGATGAGTGTTTAAATATTTTTTATCTTTTGAATGTTTATGCAACTTTTTGTTTAATAGATGAAAATATTTTGACATGAAGCTTATTTCTTGACACATATGGGGCACCTGTCCATCTAGCCGGATCCCCTCACTATGCACAGCAAGGAATGCATCTACCTGGGGCTAGAGCAGTAGCAGAGGCTGCAGTAACCACCGAAGAGTTTGATGATGCACGCAGTTTGCACAAGGTTGCTAGGAACCTAGAAGGATTGAGCATGGGCATGCCGCCTCTTCCCATGAGAGAGATCTTGGTTCATTTGTAGCAACACACAATGGGTGTGCCGGAGAGGTTCTTGGTGCCTCTTAGGAGGTTAGCCAGAGCATTTATCTGCTACCATGAGCAGCAGGCTCAGGAGGATTAGTTGATAGATGTATAGATGCCAGAGCGAGGCTTAGCAAAGCCAAATTTTTATAAAACACCCAAGTTTTGGAGAGTTTTTTTATGTAACATGACTAGACACAACATATATATATACATATACATATTTTGGCGATTTTGATCTTATGTTTTTAATTTTTATGTATTTTTTATGATGAAAAAATATATACACTCATGCATGACTCTTTCTATAATAAATGTGACAAATTCCAATCTAACACATAATTTGCCACTAAATTAGCTAATGTATTATATTCTCTAGGAATGTGCTCAAAAGTAATGATGATCCAGGTGCATATTGCTGCCCACACACCTATTCCACTTGGGGCCCTACCATTGTCTCTTTCAGTTTTTCAGTTTCGGGACAACTTACTATTTTTAGTGGTTTTTCGGGTCCTGAACTTCTAGAGCCATTTTGAGGCCCTAAACAGAGATTGTATGCTGAAGTTATGTCCTCGAGAAGTTGAAACACCAATTTACCCAAACGAGGCCCATATTTTTGGTGCTTCATCTCCTAGGGTTAGGTTTTTGGAAGTTTAGAGTTCTTCATTGTTTCTCAATAATAAATAGGCCCTCGAGCCCCATTGTCACACAGTTCAGAGGTCTGTAGCTGCCACATCTCTTCTCAAATATTTTCTACCAACACCCTAGCTATTTTATTTCCATTTTGTCTGTAAGAAAATTTCATATTTTTGATGTTAATGAAATGAAGTGTTATTTCTGTTGTATCTTTGTATTTATGGTTATATGTGTATTCTGTTGTGTTCCTACATAAATTCAGATCAGTGGTATCAAAGCAGCCTACTTTTTCTCGATACTTATTTGCATGTCCCCAAAAAGGTTGAGGTATAAGGAGTTAGGGCTCGATCTGGTGGAACCTTTGTAAGATCAGCCTCGCAAACCTTGATGGATGCCCATGGGGGATGAGAAGAAAGATGAGGGAGCAGGAGATCTTATCAAAATATTGCTCAAGGAGGCCCTCGAAAAACTAAGGAACGCGATGATGGATAACATTACCCAGATCCTTCAACGACTTCCCACTAGCAGCGCATCTTCATCCAACAGCCACTATGGAGGTGCGACTCCTTTAAGGTACAAGTAAATTTTGACATTCCCATATTTGAGGGTCAAATATATGCAGATGCCATAGATAGATGGTTGCATCTATTAGAAGGATATTTCTCGGTTCATGACTTTTCTGACTGGGAGAAGATTATTTTTTCACTCCTCAAAGCTACACCCCATGTCAAGGACTAGTGGGAAACCTACTATGAGAAAAAGGATGAGATAGAACACTCTATGTTCTTAGTCGTACCCACCTAGAATTATTTATGAGATTGCATCAAGGAACAATACTATCACGTTGGGAGCTATGAGGACAAGTACATACAATGGACCACGTTGCGGAAACAAAGGGATCAAGATGTGCATGAGCTGACAAATCTGTTCCATACCTTCTGCACAAATTTGGGTATCAAAGATTCAGAGAAAAATTTGGTGCTAAAGTATCATGGTTGTCTACACTGATACATTCAGGAGGAAATGGAGTTCCTCGACATCTCCTCACTTGGTACAACATACTGGTATGCTGCCAAGATTGAGTAGAAATTCAAACAGAAGAAGCGAGACTTTGGATCTGCGAATGAAAAGCAAGGGAAAGGTGCCCCCAAACCACAAAACAAAGGACAAAGACAACGCATGGAGGGCCATGAAAACCTGCCAAAGCCACAAGCAAAGAACAACACCACAAAGCCAAAGAAGGACATGGGAAAGTGGTGTGAGTTCCATAAGAGCTCCACTCATAACACAAGTGAGTGTCGGGCCAAGAAGTCGCTGGTGGCTGAGATGAGCGCTTCTGAATCAGATGCATGCTCCAACTCTGAATTAGAACCTAACAAGGGGAATGAAAAATGGAAGAAGATTATTGATGCGGAGCCCAACGCCATTGTTGCCACTACGAAGATCCAGAAGGAGGAACCAGAAGATCTAGAGGAGGCAGAGCGTATCTTCCACTCCCAGATGTGGGTAAACGATTCCCCGCTATGGTTCATTGTCAACAATGGGAGCCAAAAGAACCTCATTTCAGTAGATGTTGTGAAGCGGTTGGGCTTGCAGACCACATCGCACCCACAACCATACACCACCAGGTTGCTTCACTAAGGACGGGATCTTCGTGTCAGCCAACAGTGCCACCTTCCCTATAGCATCAAGCCCTTCACGGATGAGGTATTGTGTTACATTGCTCCTATTGATGTTTCTGATGTATTATTAGGCGAACCATACTTGTGGAAGAAACATGTTGTGTATGAGTCCTGACCTTGCGCTGTTATTATGACTTTGGGAAATAAGTTGTATAGGATACCAGAGGTACCACTGCCTCCCACTATCTCTTTGGTTACTACAAAAAAATGCAGTAATCTCATTTCCCAAACCACGAAATTTGTTTTCCTGATGATCCGCCCCTAGGGCAAGAAGAATATTGTGGCCATGACCTCCAGACATGGCTCCTCTACACGAAAAAAAAATGGACAAGGTTGTGGAGGAGTACGGGGACATCTTCACCTCGCCCACAGAGTTGCCTCTACAATGCCAGGTCAAGCACCCCATTGACCTGACCCCAGGTGTGTCGCTACCTAATGGACCGATCTATAGGTGCTCTGTTCTGGAGAATGATGAAATCAAGAGGCAAATTCAAGAGCTGCTGCAGAAAGGTCACATCCGGCCAATTTCATCACCCTGTGGGAGCCCGATCATGTTGGTATAGAAGAAGGATGGGACTTGGAGACTCTGTATTGACTATCGGGCGTTGAACAAGATCACTATCTAGAATAGGTACGCGATCCCATGGATTGATAACCTTCTAGACCAACTCAAAGGGGAAAAATATTTCAGCAAGATCGACTTGAAGTTTGGGTATCACCAGGTACTAATCGAACCCTCTGATGTGTAGAAGACTGCCTTCAAAGCTAAGGAGGGAATTTTCGAATGGCTCGTCATGCCTTTCGAGTTGACGAATGCTCCCGCAACCTTCATGAGGGTGATGGATGACATCTTGCATCCATTCACCAACTCATTTTTAGTGGTGTACTTAGATGACATTCTAATCTCGAGCCAGAATTGGGAAGAGCACCTCCACCACATCTGAGAAGTCCTCCAAACACTACGAAAACACAAGTTGTGTGCCAATTTGGAGAAGTTCACTTTTGGCATGACCCAGGTTCAATATCTGGAATACATTATTGATGAAAGGGGGGTGCATGTGGATCCAGCCAAGATCCAAGTCATTCAGGATTAGCCAGCCCCAACCACTCTAACATAGCTTCATAGATTTCTGGGTCTTGCTAATTTCTACCAGAGGTTTGTGTTGGGATTCTCCCATATCACTTGGCCCTTGAGTCAAGTCACCAAGGGGGGAGAGAAAGTAAAATTGTTTTGGTCAGAATCTCAATAGAAGGTGTTCGTATAATTGAAACATCGCCTCCGTTTTGCCCCAGTGCTCACATTACAAGACCTACAACAACCATTTTATATTGAGATAGATGCCACTGACTATGCTATTGGGGCAGTTCTTACTCAATAGGGGCATCCAGTGGCATATCATAGTGAGACATTATCTAACACAGTTCGCAAGTATCCCACTTATGACAAAGAAATGTATTCCATTTTACAGGCGTGTCGAAAATGGAAGCATTACATTTTGGGAAAGGAAACAATCATCCACATAGACCACCAACCCCTGCAGTTCATATAGACACAAGGGAAGTTGAAGAACGATCGCCATCAGAAGTGGTCCACATATCTACAACAATTTCATTTGAACATCAAGTACAAGAAGAGTAGCACCAATAATGTTGTCGACTACCTCAGCCGACCACCGATCATGGCCATAACCACAGTTCTAAACTCTTGTGGGCACAAGACTTTTGATTGGCTGCTTCTTTACAACAGTGATCTAGAATTCATCTACACATACAAGGCACTCTTGGGGGATACGCAAGTTCCAAATTTTCACCTCCAAGATGCACTGCTATGTCACATGGGACACATTTGTGTTCCTTCAAGAAATCGTGCCAAAATGATATTGAAAGCACACTATAGTCGAGTCCCTGGGAATTTTGTGGTAGAGAAAATAGTGGGAGTACTGCAGAAGTATTTCTATTGGCTGAACCTTCGACAAGATGTCGGGAAGTACATCAGATCCTACACTGCTTGCGCCATTTCCAAACCGACCATTAAGAAGCAAGGGCTCTATACTGTGCTACCTACCCCTAGTCAACCTTGGGGATCCATCTCCATGGATTAAATGTCAGTCCTCCCTTCTACTAAGCATGGAAACGATTGTGTTTTCGTGGTCATCGATAGATTCTCAAAGATGGCCATTATGGCAGTCTGCAAGAAGAATATCACAGCAGAAGCCACTACTAAACTCTTCTTTGAATGATTGTGGGTTCACTTTGGGACCCCACAGTCTATCATATCAGGTCGCGACAATAGGTTCCTCAGCACATTTTGGTCCAGCCTCTGGTCAATGTTGGACACCAAGCTCACCAAGTCCACAACTTTCCATCCCGAAACTGATGGCCAGACAGAGGTCATCAATAGGATGATTGTACACATTCTATGCATGTACAATTCAAAGCATCCACGCACATGGGATGAGAGCCTCCCCTATGTACAACACAGTTATAACTGGGCTCTCCACAGCTCAACCAGACACAACCCATTTCAAGTGGGCTTGGGATTCCAACCACTATGTCCCATTGATGTAGCCATGCCATTTGCAGCTACTCTAGCTTATTCGGCTCATGTCCAGTCTGAAGCTGACAAAGAAAACAACTTCATCGAGTGCATTCAACACATCCGCTAATAGGTTCATGACATATTGGATAGAGCCAGTGCTATGTACAAGCAAGGACATGATCAACATCGGGTGCCACACAACTTTCGAGTGGGCAATAAAGTGTGGATACATTTGCAGAAGGAGCACTTCACTGGACCCCACCTCAAGCTTCGCTCGCTCCAATATGGGCCATACACCATCACTAAGGTTGTAGGGAACAATGCCTTCGAGCTCAGTATTCCACCATTCCTTGTTCTGCACCCAGTATTTAATGTAGACCACCTTCGTCCCTACTTCCCACCTCTACTGGACACCTCTGACATTGCAGAAGAACTCACACCAAAATAGTTAAACCCAAACTACATGGAACAGGCCACCAAAAATTGTATCATGGACATGCAAATCAAGGACACTCGCCAATGAAAGATCCAATTGTATCGGGTTGTAAAAGCTGGCCAACTCCTGCACCAAGGCAAGTGGTTCACCAGGGACCAAGTTTAGAAGACGTTTCCTCATCTCATGGAGGAACTGAACGCAATGGCAACCATTGCTTCCTAAGGGAGGAGGAATGATCCAGGTGGATATTGGTGGCCACCTACCTATTCCACTTGGGGCCCCACCATTGTCTCTTTCATTTTTTCAGTTTCGGCACAACTTACTATTTTTAGCAGTTTTTCGGGTCTTGAAATTTCGGAGCCGTTTTGAGGCCCTAAATAGAGATTGTATGCCAAAGTTACATCCCCGGGAAGTTGAAATACCAATTTACCCGAACAGGGCCCATAGTTTTGGTGCTTCATCTCCTAGGGTTAGGTTTTTGGATGTTTAGATTTCCCCATTGTTTCTCAATAATAAATAAGCCCTCAAGCCTCATTGTAACACAATTCAAAGGTCTGTAGTTGCCACAATATTCTCAGAGATTCGCTAACAGCACCCTAGCTAGTTTATTTCCATTGTGTCTCTAAGCAAATTTCAGTTCTTTGATGTTAATGAAATGAAGTGTTATTTCTGCTGCATCTTTGTATTTATGGTTATATGTGTATTCTATTGTGTTCCTACATAAATCCGAATAAAATGATTTGAAATTAACGTTATAGAAGTCGTACCCTTAATTAATAACGTAATAAGACCTCATGAAAGACGCAATAATAATTGTTCAAATGCATAATGACTAACTGGGAATCTAACCTGACCACCAGATTGGAGATGTCGCGAGAGGCAGATTCCATGAGGAGTTGTATCACTGACATGTACTCAATAATATTTTTGGTGGAATTTCCAACAAATATTCCCCTGGAACCAAGTAGTTCTGACTCAGGTGTATAGAGGACCTAAATAGTTAATGCAATGTGCCGTGTGTGACGACTAGCAACATTCGCGTATCCAACGTATGGTAAGGATGGCGAAGACATCTATGTAAAAGAAGAGAGCCTTCATGAGAAAAACACGCAAAAAACCAAAATTTCTAGACATACCAAAGAAGGGACAAAACTTTTATACATAAAAATTACTAAGAATATGCCTAGTGGAACACTAGGCGAAATACTTTTTCAGATAGAGCCCGTTGTAGGGCTCAACAAGTGGAATCCCATTATAGTCCTGAAGTTCATAAGCTCATTTTGAAAATAATTTCATGATGAAATAAGGACCAAGCCATAATGATTGAAGTGTTCCTACCCTGTGTTAGACACGGTCCTGTCAGTCCTTCGTCAGAGTCAAATTCACCAAAGTTCATTTCCCGTCATTTGCAGTCATTAATGCTACTTTGGTCAAAAAGAGTCATTTTCAGAGTCTAGGTCTAGTGGTTGGTCTTCAAACATGTCGAATAATTCTTGAGGAAGGTTCAATAAGTTTCTTATTTCAAAAGTTTCATCATCAGTAATGCTCAAGGATGAGTCTTCTCCAAAACCCTGTTTTGGAGAAGAAATTGGAAAATTAGTTGTTTGTATTAACCATGTAATTTTCCGTCTTGAAGATTTCAAATGCAGGCTCTATGTCACCTTCCCAAACTTCATGCTAAACATCCCTACAAAAGACAACAAAGGGATTTATTTTTTCCAAGAGCAAAAACAAAGTTTATGGCAAAGTCAGCTTGAAGCCGGAGAAATCATGAAAAAATCAGTGGGATGGGAGAAATGAAGTGTAAGGCTTGAAATATGGTGAATTTGTGATGTGCGGTGCATTGGCAAACAACACGATGCACTCACACAGCGTGGCGCATTGGGCGCCTCTGCACAACGTGAATTAACTCCAGCGCGGCGCACGGGGCCGACGCGGCACGTTGGGCTCACACGCGGCGCACTGGACCAATTTCCACAGTGTAATTTTACACTGGCGCGGTCCACTCATTGGGCGCGGCGCACTGGGAGTGCACGCGGTGCACAGGGCCTCTAAGCTATATTGTGCGACTACTACATCAAATTTTGAAAAACAAATCCAACTCTTTGCTGCAGATGCGTCATATCATTGTTTTTATTTGTGAAGGAACACACTTTGACGTTGAATCATTAAAAGCACTTAGCAGTTTCAAATTTCAAAGCATGCGTTGGCTCCATTTGTAAAGACTCATGTCCTACTTGGCCTGCTTCATTTTTCCTGATTCCTCATTGAGAGCCACAACTTCAAGAGCAATGGGCGCCCATCCAGCATTTTCCAGGAAGAGGGAGGATCATGGGCGACATTCATCTACCATTAGTTCTACGTCAGCAGCAATGTCCATTTCAGTTAATTCCTCCCTGCTGTCCTCCATGTGATGTGTAATTGGGTTTGGAACATCTAATTCCACACTACCTAGGTTGGAACTTCCCAATTCCAAATTCCCAATTCTGGTTAAGATCACCATGAATGGAAAAAAAGGTTTGTGCTGAGAATCAGTTCGAACGCATGCAGGTTAAACGACCACCTCAAGCAACTGCCGGTCTGTCCTACTTGGATTTATCATCATATCCTCCCACGTTCTACTTTTAGTAGAACTGCCCCCATTTTCTCTCTATAAATACAAACTCATCATAATTGGAGGAATATTAATTGAAGCATTCAGAGAATTTCTCTATTGCAGAAACTAAAACCAAACCGGCGATGGGGTCACAAGGGCAACCAAAGGAAGGCTTCAACAAGTGCGTTCTGGTGACTGGAGGCGCTGGTTTTATCAGAAGCCACATGGCCTTGTAGCTCCTCGAGAATGGCTACGAGGTTTATATCATCGACAATTTAGATAACTCTATTGAAGAAAGAGTGAACAGAATGAGGGATTTAGTTGATCAGCAATTCAGCCAAAATCTTCACTTTTTTCTGGGGGATCTTTGCAACAAAGAAGATGTAGAGGAGGTTTTCTTTTTTCATTGGCCAAATTCGATCCTGTGATACATTTTTTTGGATTGAAGGCTATTGGTGAAAGTCAACGACCGCAAAGCCAAAATTAAACAAAGATATCAACCACAGTAGAAGAATAGGATTCGATTTCCTATTTATGAATTCAGTTAATAATTCAAATGGATCTGCGCTCCAGTTTTTGTCTTTCAATTGACCATCATAGGAATTCAAGAGGAATGATGTTCTGTTTTTAGAACGAATGGATAACTCTCTCTCTATTTTTTTCTTCAGTTGCAATGAAAAAAGGTCTACAGCCATAGGTTTCGATTTCTTATTGGATGTCAATAAACAACATGCAACGCTGCTTTTCTTCAGAGCAGATAGTTGCTTCTTGTTTGTTATTGATGTTAAATAGCGCCCTATTTTCATGACACCTCTGAGCTTATTTATTATTGTAAATCATTTTGTAAAAGGGGAGAGTTTGGGGAAACAGTGGGAGAGGTGTGAAGGAAAACTTCGTTGTACAGTTTTTGACAGAGAATTAATGAAAGTTGCAGCTCTGTTTCATAAGATCCATGTGGTAATGACTTAGCATGTGTTTCTTTTTTTTTTTTTCATATGTATCCTGTTATGTTTCACAGTTCATTAATAATCATTTCAATTTGAATGCTTCTGAGTAAGAAGGGTGGAATCCAATGTATTGCTCTGCCGTGGAGAAGCGTTCATGTTTTTTGTTTCTTCTTCTGTCTGAAAAGGATTCATTCATAAATGCCCTTTTCAGCTTCCTTAACAATCCTTCCACTCCATAAAATTTCAATTTGGATGCTTAAGCTCTTGCCTATCTTGCCTCATGAGATAATCTGCGTCTTTCATTTAATTTCCCTGCTCATGTTGTCCTTTGTCCCCATACTTCCCAGAAACCCAGTCATTTATCAAAATACCCCTTCCTATCTATTTACTAGCCTAAAATCAGTTCCCATTTTAAGGCATCACGCACCTTATTGCTCATTTTATCGAGATTGACTGGAGAGAGCCCTCTCCTGTCCTCGTAAGGCTAGCTACGAGGCTGAGCTTGGTTTGATGTTGCCTTGAACCTCGCCTTCTTTCAGCCTAAGGCAGATTCGAGTGCTAACATAGTGGCGACCATACTGGGGAACTCTTCCCCGGTAAAGGATGAAAAAGTTCAGATCTGACCGTTGATGGTGGACAACGATTAGACACTGCAAGGTTGAAATCATTCACCTGGCGACTTCATTCACTGAACAATCCAGAAATCGATGCTTCATGGTGATTTCACTGTAGGCAGATCAGTAGCTTCAAAATTGTCAAGATGGACCAGATTGCAAGAAGATATGCTCCCATGAGCCGAGATCACATCCTTGGTTTTCCAAATAGGATGCCCAAGGTGGATTGGCTTCAGAATTTTCCTATGTTCAGAAATGTGAAAGGTGATGACGCTGCTCTTCATCTAGTAAAATTTCACATTCATGTGCATAAATTTAAGATCAATTTTCCTGAAGACTGTTTGATGAAAATGTTTATGGCTACTCTGGAAGATGAAGCCCGATCTTGGTATGAAAGTTTGCCGCCTGCTTCTATTTATTGTTTAAAAGAGTTTCATACAATATTCATTGAAAGGTACAAAGAATCTTGTCCGTCTTTAATGTTAGTGCAGAATTGTCGTGAACACATTAGCAATTTCATTGAAGATCTTGAGAATGGTTATGGAAATAATGAATTGATGGACGAAGAAATCATGGAAGCATTGTATGAGAATCCATTTCAGCAGCCCACAGAAATCTTAGAGGATACTTATGAAGATCAGTAGGTTGAAGTTTGCCATATGGTTGAAGATAATGAAAGAGAAAGTCTCATTTCAGATATTCCCACAGAATAAGACAGCATGTAGATTGCAGATTGTGATAATGTCCAGTCAGCTATTTCAGATCTACATTCAGATTGTGATGATCAAGAACACCTTGTGCTGAATCCCATGAAAGAGAATTTTGCTGTTGAGATCATCTGGGAGAAAGAAGACAGAGGTATGGATCCAAATGTTTTCAGTTCATTAGAACACAACCTTCATGAGGAAATAATCCAATCAATTGATGCAAAACAAGATGAGATCTTTGTTCAAGTAAGTGAAGAAGTTCCTTTGGATGAATCGTTGGTAGATGATAGAAATGTCATTTTTGCACCTCAGGAATCATCTGGAGTTTATTTTCTCTTGATTGATGAATGTAATGTGAATCTGGCTGTTATATCATATGAAGATGATCAAAAATCTATTCAGACTATAGAAAATCAAAACATTCAAGACTGCCTTTCAGATTCTTCTTCATATGTTTCATGTGTTGAAATGTTTTTACAAGAGGAGATCTGCTCATCTACCTGTTAAGAGTTTTTTGAATCCCAAGAACATATTTTTACTGAAGTACATGATGAAGGAAGATCAGAAGAAAAGGACACCTTGTTTCTTCAGCAGGAAGAAAATCTTCATGTTTTTCAGGATCCATTGGAAAATTTGTTGCAGTTTGTAGTAAAGGTGATTATTGATGTGTTCAGTGATGAAGGAGATCATGGTAAATTATGTTTTTGGATGCTCAGTTACCAGTTTTTATTGTTGACCATGAGATCTGATCTGGAGAATCAATCAAGAGGGCATTTGCTTGATTGGTTACATTGGAAGGCCCATTACACATGATGGTACATATTTCATCAGTATGCAAGTGGTTTCCATCATGATTTTAAAGCTTGATGAACTGCTGCCTTTTTCAAAAGATTTGTAAATACTTGTTTTAGTTAGTGATGAGTCATTTGCGAGTCAGTTTCCAGTCAATAAATTAGTCGTGTCGATTTCTTGAAATAATGGATTCCATGGCCCAATGGAAGGAGGCACTGTCTGCTCTTCCAAAGATCTGCTATTCTTGGCACCTCCACGGAGCTAGAGCTACCATCCCCATTGGAGCCAATGTTAGACACGATCCTGTCAGTCCTTCGACAGAGTCAAATTCACCAAAGTTCATTTCCCGTCATTTGTAGTCATTAATGCTACTTTGGTCAAAAAGAGTCATTTTCAGAGTCTAGGTCTAGTGGTTGGTCTTCAAACATGTCGAATAATGCCTGAGGAAGGTTCAATAAGTTTCTTATTTCAAAATTTTCATCATCAGTAATGCTCAAGGATGATTCTTCTCCAAAACCCTGTTTTGGAGAAGAAATTGGCAAATTAGTTGTTTGTAATAACCATGTAATTTTCCATCTTGAAGATTTCAAATGCAGGCTCTATGTCACCTTGCCAAACTTCATGCTAAAAATCCCTGCAAAAGACAACAAAGGGATTTATTTTGTCCAAGAGAAAAAACAGATTTTATGGTAAAGTCAGCTTGAAGCCAGAGAAATCATGAAAAAATCAGTGGGATGGGAGAAACGAAGTGTAAGGCTCGAAATATGGTGAATTTGTGATGTGCGGCGCATTGGAAAATAGCGTGACACACTCACACAGCACGGTGCATTGGGCGCCTCTGCACAATGTGAATTAACTCCAGCGCAGCGCACGGGGCCGACGCGGTGCGTTGGGCTCACACGCGGTGCACTGGACCAATTTCCACAGTGTAATTTTACACTAGCGCAGCGCACTCACCAGGCGCGGCGCACTGGGAGTGCGCACGGCGCATAGGGCCTCTAAGTTATATTGTGCGACTACTACATCAAATTTTGAAAAACAAATCCAACTCTTTGCTGCAGATGCGTCATATCATTGTTTTTATTTGTGAAGGAACACGCTTTGATGTTGAATCATTAAAAACACTTAACACTTTCAAATTTCAAAGCATGCGTTGGCTCCATTTGTAAAGACTCAGGTCCTACTTGGCCTGCTTCCTTTTTCCTAATTCCTCATTGAGAGCCACAACTTCAAGAGCAATGGGCACCCATCCAACATTTTCCAGGAAGAGGGAGGATCATGGGCGACATTCATCTGCCATTAGTTCTACGTCAGCAGCAATGTCCATTTCAGTTAATTCCTCCCTGCTGACCTCCATGTGATGTGTAATTGGGTTTGGAACATCTAATTCCACACTACCTAGGTTGGAACTTCCCAATTCCAAATTCCCAATTCTGGTTAAGATCACCATGAATGGAAAAAAATCTTTGTGCTAAGAATCAGTTCGAACGCATGCAGGGTAAACGATCACCTCAAGCAACTGCCGGTCTATCCTACTTGGATTTATCATCATCTCCTCCCACGTTCCGCTTTTAGAAGAATTGCCCCCATTTTCTCTCTATAAATACAAACTTATCATAATTTGAGGAATATTAATCGAAGCATTCGGAGAATTTCGCTATTACAGAAACTAAAACCAAACCGGCGATGGGGTCACAAGGGAAACCAAAGGAAGGCTTCAACAAGTGTGTTCTGGTGACTGGAGGCGTTGGTTTTATCGGAAGCCACACGGCCTTGCAGCTCCTCGAGAATGGCTACAAGGTTTATATCATCGACAATTTAGATAACTCCATTGAAGAAACAGTGAACAGAGTGAGGGATTTAGTTGATCAGCAATTCGGCCAAAATCTTCACTTTTTTATGGGGGGATCTTTGCAACAAAGAGGATGTAGAGGAGGTTTTCTTTTTTCATTGGCCAAATTCGATGTTGTGATACATTTTGCTGGATTGAAGGCTGTTGGTGAAAGTCAACGACCGCAAAGCCAAAATTAAAGAAAGATGTCAACCACAGCAGAAGAATAGGATTCGATTTCCTATTTATGAATTTAGTTAATAATTCAAATGGATCTGCGCTCCAGTTTTTGTCTTTCAATTGGCCATCAGAGGAATTCAAGAGGAATGATGTTCTGTTTTTAGAACGAATGGATAACTCTCTCTCTATTTTTGTCTTCAGCTGCAATGAAAAAATGTCTACAGCCATAGGTTTCGATTTCTTATTGGATGTCAATAAACAACATGCAACGCTGCTTTTCTTCAGAGCAGATAGTTGCTTCTTGTTTTTTATTGATGTTAAACAGTGCCCTATTTTCATGACACCTCTGAGCTTATTTATTATTGTAAATCATTTTGTAAAAGGGGAGAGTTCGGGGAAACAGTGGGAGAGGTGTGAAGGAAAACTTCGCTGTACAGTTTTTGACAGAGAATTAATGAAAGTTGCAGCTCTATTTCATAAGATCCATGTGGTAACGACTTAGCATGTGTTTCTTCTTTTTGTTTTCATATGTATCCTGTTATGTTTCACAGTTCATTAATAATCATTTCAATTTGAATGCTTCTGATTAAGAAGGGTGGAATCCAATGTATTTCTCTGCTGTGGAGAAGCGTTCAGGTTTTGTGTTTCTTCTTCTGTCTGAAAAGGATTCATTCATAAATGCCCTTTTCAGCTTCCTTAACAATCCTTCCACTCCATAAAATTTCAATTTGGATGCTTAAGCTCTTGCCTATCTTGCCTCATGAGATAATCTGCGTCTTTCATTTAATTTCCCTACTCATGCTGTCCTTTGTCCCCATACTACCCAGAAACCCAGTCATTTATCAAAATACCCCTTCCTATCTATTTACTAGCCTAAAATTAGTTCCCATTTTAAGTCATCTTGCACCTTATTGCTCATTTTATCGAGATTGACTGAAGAGAGCCCTCTCCTGTCCTCGTAGGGCTAGCTATGAGGCTAAGTTTGGTTTGATGTTGCCTTGAACCTCGCCTTCTTTCAGCCTAAGGCATATTCAAGCGCTAACACCCTGAAAAGGTCATGTCTCTAATCATAGAGTAGAACATGATCACCTTCTTGGAAAGAACGAGGCTTGACAGATTTTTCGTATTGAGCTTTTACTCGGCGCTTGTGAGCTTCAAGTGCCAGTGTCTCATCTCGATGATTTTCATCCAATTGATCGATTGAGAGCAAGCGCTCTTCTTCGGAAGTGGTGCTGGGTAGGATTTCAACAACTAGCATAAGTGATGGAATCTCACACACGATTGGAAGGACTGCTTCCAGACCGAATGCTAGTTGGAATGGCATGAAGCTTGTAGAAGTTTTCACTGACGTTCGGTATGCCCATAATGTGGAGTATAGCTTCCAATGCCATATATTTTATGATTTCCAACTAACTGACGAGTCATGGTATTGAGGACTCCATTTATGGATTCGACTTGACCATTCTCTTACAGATAATAGGACAAAGACTGATCTTGTTGAAAACCTAGCATGGAAGTTAACTTCGTTATCGTATGGTTCTGAAAGTGTGAACCATGATCTGTGATGATTGAGAGGGATACACCTAAATAGTAGATAACCTAATTGAATAGGAAAAGAGTGGAAATTTCTCCATTGGCCCTAAAAGTGGGAATGGCCTCAACCCATTTTGTGAAGTAGTTGACTGCAACTATGATGTAGTTGTGTCCATCAACAGAAGTGGGATTTCATGTGACAAAATCTATTCCCTATTTAGCGAAAGGACCAACAGAGATAACTAGATGAAGAGGGGAAGGATGGGTGCACATTTTCTTCATAAAAATCTGACACAGATGGAACTTCTGGACCGCTGTGATGTAGTCTTTGAACAAAGTGGGTCAATAGTATCCTGCACGCAAGATTTTCTGGATAGTAGCTATGCTAGAAAGATGATCGCCGCACACCCTAGTGTGGTAGTCATTTAAAACGTGTTCCTCCTTGTTAAGAGTGAGACAACACTGAAGAACAGTATCAACACCATGATGATATAAAGTATCGTTGAGCACAAGATAGTGTTTCGCTTGGTGATGAGTGCAATGACGATCGTCTGACGTGAGAGTTGGGCGAAATCATTGAGTTTGGAGGTAGACTAGAATGTCTCCATACAAAGGATCAGAAGAATCAACCATATAGATGGAGTCATTAGGAAATGGATCATGAGCTACTTCTTTTGGGTCAATTCTGGGAAGGTCTGATAGTAATTTGACAAAGACTAGAGATTTATTTGCTTTGGAAGCAGTGAAAACCAAATCAAATTGTTGGAGGATTACAATCCATTTGGAATATTTTCCTCCAATGATCTGAAGAGACAAGATGTATCACATGGGATTCTCTAGAGAAATTATAGTAATCTGCCATAGCAATATATAGTTTCAGAGGTGGGTGACAACAAATACCACCACAATAGATAGTTTCTCCACATGTGAATATCGAAATTTAGGTTTGATGAGATAGTTTCTCCACATGTGAATATCGAAATTTAGGTTTGATGAGACCTTTTGATAGATAATATATCACATGTTCACTATCGTCATCATGAACTTGAACCAAAACCATTCCTAGAGAGCATGGTGAGGCTACCAAGTAGAGTAGAAATTCGCGCAAATAGTTGGGGGCACTATGGAGTGGGGCAGAAATGAGTGCTCGTATCAAGGCGTCAAATGACAGTTGAGCTTGATCATGCCACAGATACGGTACCCATTTCTTGAGCAAGCGCATGAAGCCTTTCGTCATCTTGGCATAGTTTATGATGAAATGACATAAGAAGTTTTCCTTCCCTTGCAAACATTGGAGTTGCTGAATGGATTGTGGCATAGGTAATTCAATGATCACCTTAACCTTATCGGCATCAACCCGAATCCCAAGCTTGGAAACAATAAATCCAAGAAGACGTCCAGACTCAACAAAAAATATGCACTTATGTGGATTCAAACATATGTTGTAGAACCTACACCAAGAAAATATTTCTTTAAGATGTGCAAGGTGATGGGCTCGCTTCTTGCAGTGAGCCAGAAGGTCATCCAAGTAAGCTTGTACAATGTTTCTGATATCTTGAAATGCATAGTCCATGGCCCTTTGAAAATTTGCTCCCTCATTCTTCAGACTGAATGAGATTTTATGATATGCAAATGTGCCCCAAGGACAAATGAAGGCATTTTTATGCTAGTCATCCTTTTTAATTGCTATTTGGTCATATCCTGAAAATCCAACCATAAGGGAGAAAGATTCACATCGAGTGCAATCGTCGAGAATTTGATCTATGAATAGAGTAGGATAATTGTCTTTTGGACTATCAGTGTTTAGATCATGATAATCAACACAGAGTCGAATGGTGCCTTATTTCTTATCTATGGGAACTGGATTGGATACCCATTCCATCAGAGGAACGAGATATATGAAACCAACATGTAATAGTTTTTCGACTTCAGTCTTGATAGCCGATGCTTCGTGAGGGTGGACTGGTCAGAGCCTTTGCCGGACAGGCTTGGCATTGTCATAAATCTTGATTTTGTGCTCAACTATAAAAGGATCTATGCTGGGAATTTCATCATAATACCAAGAAAAAACATCATGGAACTCCTTAAAAAGGGATCTGAAGCATGGAATTTCCTCGAGATTGCAATCGGCTCCAATATGTATATTTTCCACAATACCCATTTTGATTGAGATATCTATGAGCGTAGTCTTGGAAATATTTCCCATGTTCAGTTCAGCGTAGATAGTTTGAACAGTCATGTAAGCGGAGGGACCGATCTTAGGTGGGTCAAAATACAAGATTTGAATAGTGGTCGCGTCTTAATCAAACATCGAAGCACGATGATGAAACTCTCCCCAAGGTTGTTCCTCTAAAGACATGATCTCTCAAATATCTTTGTGCATAGGTAGGACTTCATCAAAGAGATCCTTAGAAGGAATTGTGATGGGTGAGAGGGTGGTACCTGTTATCACCCAAAAAAATGAAGCATCATTTTGACAAGGTTAAATAGGTTCATGTTTCAAAAATAGGGTTGTAAGATTCATTTTTAAGTTTGGTCAAGGGAAATATTAAATTTTTATTCTTTAAGTTTACCCTAAGGTCTAAACACACTCATTTCTAAACTCCCTCATGTCACATCTATAATATTCCTAAATTAGCTGGTAGCTAATAGGAATATTAATTTTTCTTTTGAAATCCAGATGCATGAATAATTGAGCAACGAGGCTCATAATTTGCTCAAGTATGAATAAAAATCCCTCCTAGTGTGAAAAGGGATCATAAAATAACCATTTCAAGCATCCAAATCTGTGAACAAGGTCTAAACTATGTGGAAAAGGTCTAGTTTGACCAAGTCAACATGATTTATTCTCAAAGAAGTGGATCCTAAATAAAGCCAGCTCAATGTGAATAGAGATCAATCTAGCTAGATAAAATAAAGTCACCTTGAGTGTGAAAAGGGACAGGACAGGAAGATTCAGTTAAGGTTGACTAAGTCAAAAAATATATCTAGATACATTGAACCATCTTGATGGACAGTGCATTTTTTGTGGAGGAGCCTTTGCATGGAAGCAACCTCATAGTGGGTGGGACCCTTGGTGGGAGAGTTCATCAATTATATAACGAAGGAGATGGAAAACATATGGAAATATTGGATATTATATTTTCATGAGGTCTTCTTAGACTTCCTACATACTTAGTTGTTTAGCTAAGTTGTTGCACTGCTTAGTGCAAGGGTTTGCTCAGGCAGGGATTCCCTACTCTTTCTTGGAGATCTTTCTTGAGGAATCTTAGAGGAGGTTTCTGATCTGAATTTTCCACTACATAGTTTTGGGCCAAGCACCTACCTTCAGTAAAAATGCAGTCCCTTCAGAAAACTGCGTTATTTCTTAAGGTGTGTAGTGGAAGGGGTTAAAACCCCATTTTGAGTAGCTAGTTTCCCAAGAGGAGGATCAACCTTTCTTTGGGAAATCTAGAGGGAGAATCTACAGCCATTTCTTTGCATGTTCAGCCATCTATTATAGAGCTTCATCCATACAACATTATTCAGCCACAGATTTGCAACAGATTTCTCTTGTACATCCTTCTTGTCAAGAAACCATTGCCGAGTCTTCTTGGATCTGTGTAAAAGAGATTACATCTCTTTTTTTGCACATAATTGAGTATTATAATAATATTATCAGTTATATTTCTCTATTTTCTGAGTTAAACTCTCTTTATACTGCGCAGTCACTTGTGTAGTTGCTCCGGCATTTTGTAGTCTTGGGGTTTTGTCCAATTTTAGCTGTTGTGAGCATGGGAGGCCTGTTTAACTAGGCTAATTGCATTTTTTTCTAAAAATATTTTAAATTCATGTCCTATACTGCCTAACCTAAGGGATAAAACCATGTTTTCTACTTTTTTAACTCCATATTTAGAAAATAGCGTTTTTGAGGCAAAAACAACTGCTTTTCCCCACTTGATGAATTGTAAAAAGGCATAGTTTGTTGATATGATTGTTCTATCAAAGCTATGTTTTTAAATAAATTATATGATATGATCACTTGCTACTCTCTAACTTTGGAATACCTTAGGGTATTCTTATTGTTGTAGAAAATTCCATATTTGGAATATTACAGTGGTATCGAAGAAACAATCTTGGCTCAGCCTATGAGCTCAAGCATTATGGAGTCTTATCATGGGGAGAAGGAGAATTTCCAAAGAAATCATAGCAAACCCTTATTTTCTGGAGAAAATAGGTTCTCAAAACTTCTCTTTTCAAATATGCAGGGCAAAGGCAAGGGCATCAAAGAAATGAGGAGGGAAACACATGAAGATCCCTCACACAGATCTATAAAGGAGGAAGATTATAAGTCCTCATCTTTTGGATATGAGCACTCAGCCATATCATCAAATCTACCATGTTATATCAGCAATTTCTTCATGAAGAGGAAGAAAGGGGATGTGCCAAAGAAAGATACTCTTGGTGATTATTTGCAGGAATATGAAGCTCAATCTGAGGAGTTCAAAGATCACTTGAATTTCCAAGGGTTTTTCTAAATGAAGGAGTAAAAGAGCATAAGGAGAAAGAATTAGGGGGAGGGTACATTCTTTCTATCCACTTTTGATGGATCACCTCTATGTCCAGCTAGGGCTTGGGTGAAGGAGCTAGACACCTTTGTGCAGCAACATCGAGTTTCAGAATTTGAAGCCATCAAAGTGGCAGCGCTGCATTTTGAGGGTAAGTCCTATGCTTGGTGGTTGTTTGAATCATTTTCCTTAAAGAATGAAAATACATCTACTTATGCAAGGTTCATTAAAAGGTTAGTAGAGAGGTTTGATGATATTTCATGTGAAGCATATTCTATTGTAACTATCAAACCACATCAAACCAAACTTTTGCATGAGTTGGGAGGGTCTATCTATCAAACTCCATTTCTGAAAACCAATGAAGGAGAGGTGAGCTTGTTTGATACTTTTCCAAGGGCAATATCTCCTTTAGATGAAGGGATTTCTTCTCAAAAGGGAGACATGAAGATTCCTTCTTCAAAATAAGATCGAGATCTAAGGTCTCTTGTTGAAGGAAAGGCAACTTCAACTAGTGGAGAAGAGAAAGGAGAGGTAGGAAAAGATAACGCAGTCATGACAAGGGCACCTCAAGCACCTCATGAAGAAGAGGAGGGAGCACTTGCTCCTAGGAAAAGAACTCTTTCACTCTTGAAAGGAGTTCCAAAAGGTCTCACACATAGAGCTCTTGGCATAACACATGAGCAACATGTACCTTCATTGCAAAATGATGAGATCTTGAAGATAGGAGAAGGAGAAGAGGAGGAATGGCATCACAAGATGAAGAGCATGTACCCTTCTCTATTTCAAAGTTTGAAAGAACAAAGAAGGCAAGAGGATATATGCAACAAAGGTAGGGGAAAATCTGTCCACCTACATTCACACCCTACTCTATGCCTTGATGCCTCTTTGCAAGGAGGAAGTTCAGCAGGAAGACCTCCTAATTGGAGGGAAACTAAAGTGTTCTCTCAACTATATGCAGCAACAACATATTTTTTTAAAGAGGGAACCTTGGAAGGAGCCACTACAGTGCTGAAAACCATTGATGGAAGGCTAGGCAAATTTCTGAAATTGACCTTGCTTTCTTCCATTCACCTATTTGTGTTGGAGGGAATAGATTCAGAAATTTGTGCTGATATGAGCATAGTATCAAAATGCTACTCCATAGTTTTGGGGCAGCAAAGGATACTCCAATATATAATGAAGATTTCTAAACATAAGAAAAATATAATTTCATTTTTGTATGCAGGAGCAAAAAGGTGGAAGTTTTTGAGAAAGAGAACCTTTCAAAGGAAGGGTGACTCTCCTAAACTTGAATCTTGTCTTGAGAAAGATTAGCTGCAAGAGGGGTAGCAAAAGAAGGTTGGGAATACTCCAACATGTGACTTTGACATCAACCATGTCAAGGAGGAGAGCCATCATATGAAAAATGTATCATCTCATACTTCTACAACATTTTCAATGTTGGGAAGCCTAGACCCTTATTGGGAGTCCCAACTCTTGATGGAATATTCTAAGGACCCATTCACATGTTCTTGATGGGCAAGAAATGGATGAAAAGTATAAGGTATTTAATGGAATCATTTATGTTCATGATCAGATATACTTAACCAAATATTCCAAACTCAAGAATAAAATACTTGATACAACTTATGAGGTCTTGCTTTCAAATCCCACTAGCTTCATTAAAACATATCATACTATCTTACATGGATTCATGAGGGAAAATTTCAAGAAGGAGATGCACTCTCATATGAGTAAGTGAATGAATCATTTGCTGGTTGAGGAGGAACATAGCTCTTGGGAAGAGTTATCATCATCACCTCCTTATTCATTGAGTGTGAGAGGGAGCTCATCCATGAGCTACCTTGTTGATTTTGAACAAGTGTATGAAAAACATTGTATTGCTGAATCTCATGATGTATTTATTATATACTTGTATCTTCTTAACACTCATGTGCAGGTCTTGGCTCCAAGAGGGGGCACCTTTTCTGATGGGCTTCATGAGCCACTTTGGACCATGAATAATGGTGATGTTGGCCATTCTTTGGGAGATCCTGGAGAGATGATGTACTCCTCATGGTGTGAATCATCAACACCAACCATCTTACACCTTCTCAAAGCATGCAAGAAGGATGGGGCAGCAAACAAGTGTTGGGGAGAACGCTTGTCATATCATATTCTATGGTAGTTAGGAGGAAAACTACGGTGTTTGCACATGAGGGACCATTGTCCTTCTCCATTATTGTATATGGCAGCTAGCATGATCCTACTTATGATCCCACATGCTGAAGATGTTCTTATTTTTGTTGGGGCATGGTTGGAGGAGAGACACATTTTTTGGGTGTGTCTTTGGGGGAAGTAAGTCCCTACTTTTTATGCACTACATGTTCCAAGGGGAGCATGAGAAACTATATGGCCACCATTACTTATCACTTGTTTCTTTATGATGTGGACCATATGTTTGGTTGGAACACTTGGGGCATGCCTCTCATGAGCAATTGGGAGGAGCTTTTCTATGAATTACCAAGCTGGAAGGTAATTCATTTTATTTGGATGATAGCATGAAGGAGGGAGACCTCCATTGATGATGAAATTCCCCATGATTGTCATCACTTCTATCTTGAGAATTCCATGGATCAGAGATAAGGTTTCCATAACAACCTTCCATTCTTTCATGATGAGAGCCATTTGGTTTATTCACCAAAGGCCAACTTGCACACTTGGGAGGAGCTATTGGGAGATGGAATTTTTGCAGAAATTTTGAAGCAATGCAGGATACTATGGGATGAGAGGGCCACAAGAGGAAGAGGGGAGATTTTGCAGCACCCTTGCATTTGCTTGAGGAAAAGCAACATTTGGGAGGGGGAGATTGTAATATTCCTAAATTAGCTTGCAGCTAATAGGAATATAAATTTTTCTTTTGAAATATAGATGCATGAATAATTGAGCAAGGAGGCTCATAATTTGCTCAAGTATGAATAAAAATCCCTCTTAGTGTGAAAAGGGATCATGACATAACCAGTTCAAGCATCCACATGTGTGAAGAAGGTCTAAACTATGTGGACAAGGTCTAGTTTGACCATGTCAACATGATTTATTCTCAAAGAAGTGGATCCTAAATAAAGCCAGCTCAATGTGAATAGAGATCAATCTAGCTAGATAAAATGAAGGCACCTTGAGTGTGAAAAGGGATAGGGCATGAAGATTCAGTTAAGGTTGACTAAGTCAACAAAGCTATCTAGATACATTGAACCATATTGATGGACAACACAGTTGTTGTGGAGGAGCCTTTTCATGGAAGCACCCTCATAGTGGGTGGGACCCTTGGTGGGAGAGCTCATCAATTATATCATGAAGGAGATGGAAATAATATGGACATATTGGAGATTATGTTTTCATGAGGTCTACTTAGAATTACTGCATACTTAGCTATTTAGCTAAGTTGCTGCACTGCTTAGTGCAAGGATTTTCCTTGGCGGGGATTCCCTACTCTTTCTTGGAGATCTTTCTTGAGGAATCTGAGAGGAGGTTTCTGATCTGATTTTTACACTACCTAGTGTTGGGCCAAGCACCTGCCTTCAGCAAAAACACAGTCCCTTCATAAAACTATGTTATTTCTTAAGGTGTGCGGTGGAAGGTGTTAAAACCCCATTTTGAGGAGTTAGTTTCCGAAGAGGAGGATCAACCTTTCTTTGGGAAAGCTACAAGGAGCACATACAGCCATTTCTCTACATGTTCAGCCATCTATTCTAGAGCTTCAGCCATACAATTTTATTCAACCACAGATTTGTAGCAACTTTCTCTTGTACTTCCTTCTTGTCAAGAAACCCTTGCCCGGTCTTCTTGGATATGTGTAAAAGAGTTTAGATCTCTATTTTTGTACATCATTGAGTATTATAATAATATTATCAGTTATATTTCTCTATTTTCTAAGTTAAACTCTCTTTAGACTATGTAGTCACTTGTGTAGTTGCTCCGACATTTTGCAGGCTTGGGGTATTGTCCAATTTTAGCTCTTGTGAGCATGGGAGGCCTGTTTAACTAGGCTAATTGCATTTGTTTCTGAAACTATTTTGCATGAATGTCCTATATTTCCTAACCTAAGGAACACAACCATTATTTTGCATTTTTTTAACTCCATATTCAGAAAATAGCGTTTTTGAGGCAAAAACAACTGCTTTTCCCCACTTGATGAATTGTAAAAAGGCATAGTTTGTTGCTATGATTGTTCTATCGAAGCTATGTGTTTAAATACACTATATTATATGATAAATTTTTTCTCTCCAAATTTTGAATACCTTAGGGTATTCTTATTTTTGTAGAAAATTCCAAATTTGGAATATTACAACATCATTCATCATTTTCTAACTGATTTCAATTTCCAAGTTTTTTGTACCAAAAGTGTCAATTTATCCAAGAAAACATAGTTTCGTAGCGAAATACACTATGAAAAGTCACTTTTCACTATGAAACTATTGATATTTTCGTAGCGAAAAAAACCAAATTAACACTAAAAATGCTACGAAAGCGCGATTTTCTGTTTGTCTTGTCAATCTAGCTATTAGGTGCCATAAAATTTTTGGTAATGATTAAATTAGATTCCATTCGAGTCATGGAGGGATAAATCCAAGGTACATGCTTAGATTTGTAGTCATCATGATCAGTTTAGGTATGTATGAGTCATCATAATATCATGAAGAGACATCAAAACTTTAAATCCTTTCCTAATTCAGTCATTTCTTATTTCCCATTCCTTCTTGCGTGATATCAAGCTCTGGAGAGCTATTGCACTAAGCCAAAGTTGTGGTTGGTGTTTTCAAAGGGGTACATTGAGCATCATTTTTGGCTCGAGGGTTTCTGACCCAGTTTCGAAGGTTAAGGTTTGCCAATAAACCCCTATACTACTGGACCTTTCGACAGTGAACTGCTTGTGCAAGCAAAATTCTCACCCAAAGCAGTATGGGAGGGTGCTGGAACCAAGTTTCCACACCCTGGAAGAGAGCAGGTAAGTCAAGCCGGTCTGAAATTATCATATCTATACGGCCCAAGGTCATTCGCAGGTGTTCCAATAAATAACCAGAATACAACTATCAGATCTAATTAACAGGCTCGCATCCACGTGATTACTATCAGCTATAATCACATAAAATTATATTCACAGCAGGTTAACAAATCATAGATGTGTTTACCATAAACATAGATAGTTCACAGCTTACAAACAGATCATATAACTCAAGTCTGCATCAAACATAATAGATAACATCAAATATCTACAATACTTTCACACATCTATATTATTACCAAAAAATCCTCTTGCATTCCCAAATTACCACCTATGCACGCAGCCAGCAGGGTCTGCACATAGTAGTATAGAGGATCTCCACACATACAACCGACAGGAGTCCTAACCCAAACAACCCTACCAGAGATCTAACAGTTCGTACTTCGCATCAATCTCTATTCATTTCCTACCTATGACTCAAAAAAGGTTCATCTATTTATAACGATTTAGCCTACGTATCCAATTGTCCACAAACCGTGGTTTTCGGACTCTTGGTCTACCCTTGACCCATTTACAATGTGTTAGGGGCTTTGACCCACCCCAAAAACCCTATGTTAGAATAAACAATATAAAATTATAAAAAAAGGTCAAAATTCATAGCCTTTGGGAGACCCTGCTCTAACAGTCCCCTAACACAATCTTCTGACTCGTCCCGAGTCACTGTGCCAGTGGGGCTTTAACTCGCGCCTACAGTACTCTAATCGCCTTGGCTAACGAAGTTAGCAAATATTTACTTTGGACAGTTGCATTATGTGCAATGTCGACCAATTTTTCTGATAGTGGTCCCTCAGTTGCGACAGTAACACTTTCCAAAGTTTGGTTTCGTTGCTTAATAGCAACATCGACATCCTGTGATATTTTGACGGCTTCATTCACCCACAGCTTCATTCGGTAACCCAGGATATTCTTCTTTTGACACAGGTCCTCGATATCTGCCTAGAGTGCTTGGCTGGTGCGCAGTCGTTGTGAACGATGGGCAGGCACCAAAGTGGGCAAGGTGGCTTTGATTGTCTTGAACTCCTCTTCTTTTTGTTGGAGGTCCTGGTTGATCCCTCGTAAGAGTGGATCGTGCTTGACCTTAGTCCATAGCTACATGGCAGTCTCTAGTAGTGGGCCTCCCTACACAATTTTCCCCACGATAACATTCATGGCCACGGTGACCAGCTCAGTTCACTAGGCCCGGACCTCCAGGGGTGTTTTAGGCTGTAAATTAACCTACAGATCTATGATCTGCTGCTCCATGCATGTCTTAACCACCTAAAATTCATCCCCAGAATCCTTGAGTGGTACAACAAGTCTTTCTACTTTTTCCTTAGGGGTGGATGAGGCTGGGATATCTGTGGGAACATCTGCACAAAGTCGGTGAATTGTGTTCTCGAGCTCTGTGTGCTTTATGGTGGTGAGACAGATCTCTGCCTCCTTTGAAATGATGGTTTGCTCAACTACACCGAGCTGTTGGTGCACTTGTTAGTCTCGATGGTGGATTTCTTGAAGGACAACGGTGTGGAGGCCCTGCAAGAGCTCATGGGGTAGCCAAGCTAAGTTTAGCTAGACTTCTGCACTGGTTTGGACTTGGGATCCCAGGTCGGATGGACTGAGGATTAGAGCTGCACCATGGAGAGAATAGAGGTGGCTATCATTTGTGTTAGCTCCCTAATTTTCTCTCTTTTTACCATTTTCCCCTTCCTAAATCATAACCATTTACCTCTGTTTTAATCTTTTATGCACCCTCATCTTGCACCAGTCCAAGCACGGTGACATATTTCATATAAACTTCATTTTTCATATTTTTAATTCAACTTAGCATTTATTAATCATCTATTACATGGTTTCTTACTTTTAATCACTATTTGTAACTTACGGATATCTCCTATGTTTGTTTGGTAGTTACAGCACTTACTGTGACTGTTGATCTTAGTGTAGGATCAGATCTTGCACCACTGCCAGCACAACGAATATTTGCAGCAGATTTGAACCTCCTTGATCACTGCCTCATCTTGAGCCTCTTCCGCCATGATAGCAGAGTGATTCAAAGGCAGCCGAGACCAATCCATGAAGGGCGAAAGCTGGTTAGTTGTGGCCAGTTTTGCAAAACCGTCTTATTTTGAAGGCAGAAACTAAATTATGCATTTTTTTATGAATCAGTTAAACAATATATTTTGGCCTTTGGCCAAAGATCTATATAGCATAAAATGTAAATAGGACTAGGAGGATAATTTTTTGAGTAAATTTTGATAGCATAAAGAGAACAGAGAGGCGGTAATAGGTTATGTTGTTATAGCTCGAATCTAGGCTGGACAATGTATTCACGCATGTATTTTCCTCAATCAATTAATAAAAGGGATCCCCGCCTCATGTTTCATAAATTGTGTTTCTTTCTTTAAGCTGATGAATTGACTAATTTACTGAGTAGAGTTTTAACTTAAAATGGAAACACGCTGGTTGGCTAGGGCCCAGCCAACCCAACACATTTACCCTATTTTATGTTTCTTGTAATTTGTGTTTATATTGTCAAAGTGTGATTTAACTTTCAACAGATGTATTCCTGTCTGAGTGAAAATGGATCCATTGTGTGAAGTAGATACATTTTCTTTCCCTGCAATTTACTTTCCTACACTTGATTTCAGATTGGCTTTCCTCCACTTGGTACAAGAAGGAGAAACAAACCTGCACCAGTGCACATTGGTGTGATATTTCCTTTTCTTGCAATTATGTTTAATTGGTTTTTCCGCCTGGTCCAAGTAGGAGAAATGAACCTGCACCAGTGCACGTTGGTGTGATATTTCCTTTTTCTTCAATTCTATTTTATTGGTTTTTCCGCCTGGTCCAAGCAAGAGAAATGAACCTGCACCAGTGCACATTGGTGTGATACAACAAGCTTTCTTAGTCTACTTTCCACAATCTTCTTTCTTTCTTTAAATTCTTATGACAGGTTTAATTATTGTTTCTTTATTTCTACATTTTTTTAAGATCAGAAACATTCACTTTTATGTGTGTAATTTGATTCGATAGTAAATTATCAATTGCAATAATTGAACACTCATTTTAAGGATTAAATGCAAAGTGTAGGAAGCTCTGATCCGGTGCAAGAATCAGTTTCTTGCCACAAGATCTGACTGCTCTGAACCTTTAAAAGTTCGAGCCCTTGCATGAAGTAAAAATCCTTCAGTAAAGACACTATTTATACCTTCTACATAAATCTATGATCTTGCACTAGTGTAGGACATATTAATGCAAGAAGGAAATCACTAAAGAAGCAGGTTTAAGGGCCCATCTAACAAGACTGCTAAAGTGTCTCTGCTAAAGGAAAACACACACTCAGTAGATTAAACAACCATTAGTGGGAGTGATTGCCTTTTATCTTTAATTCTTTCTCACAAATGCATACTTCCTCGTTCCAGTCTTAGATTATTTTGATGGTTCAAGTTGCCCTTTTTCTCTTTTGATTTTATTTTGCAATCTTTCCTTTAAAGAAAGTAGAGATTTACATTAGGAAGATTCATACCATCTCTGGCATTTCCCGTGCTTCGTCTCTAAGTTTACGAATCCCTCGGGTTGACAAATTAAGTATTAAGGAGTTTTCTTAAGTGTAATTCCTACACCCAACATTTTTGCGCCGTTGCCGGGGAGGCGATTTGATTTGGTAAGAATTTTCTGACTATACAAATAGAGGTAATTTTTCCTTTATTTTTTTGTAGTATTGTTTGGAAAAGATTCTTTGAAGGAATTTTACTGGTGTTAATTGATTTCTGACAACATTTTTTAGAAATTTTCTGTTATTTTTTCTTTCTTTTCTCCTTTGAAATGAATGCCTAGAAAAGGTAACGGTTCAAAGCCCACTAAGGGCCGTAATAATTATGAAAACAATTTTCATATTGGGTCTCCTTCTGTAAGCAGGAAGCCAAATCCAATTCAAACCCATCACGCAGGAAAATTCCACCTGGATTCTGGTGATAACATCTCAGGTGTGGAACAGCCTGTTGAGAGCGATACAAGTAAAAGGGGAACAATGGTGGACCAAGAAGATCATTTGGAAGGGACTAGTGACAAATAGGTAAGTGAATAACAATCTACTTTATGTTTCCAATTGTGGATACTGATACTATGGTGCACTTCACTGAGTACAATAGTTTGAGAAGAGTTGTTGATGAAACTATCCAAAACTTTTCAAAAATATTTAACAAAGTTTATGACTCTATTCTTGCCCATTTAAAACCTCCACAAGCCTTAGCTCAAATGAGATATGTTGAAGCTTTTTATTATGAATTTTATATACTTATAAGAGAGAGACAATCCCCTTCACTTACTGAAATGCAGAATGATGCAGTGAAGGTATAGGTTAATATGATAGTAGCAAAAAAGTCCAACATGGGTAAGACTAAGTTGAAATAATAAGATAAGCCTTCCACCTATGATGACAAATTTGATTCAATGATGAAGAAAATGGAAAAATTGATGGATAGGCTTGCCCTTGGGAATACCTTTGTTCCTCCAGCACAAAATGAGCCTCAGTTTAGAAATCATCAATTCATAAGACCTCAAAACCAGTAAAGGCGAAGGGAAAACAGAAATCAACATCCCGACCCTCTAGTGAGACCTCCTTTTTCAGTAGAACTTAGTTTATGAATATGATGAACATGAAATTCCAGAAGATTCCATTCATTTTATAGATGTGTCTGGAATTTTCTAGACTAAGGAGGAACATGATGAGTCAGACCCTGAAGTGAATAGGGGAGAGGAACCATCTGATTATTTTAAACGGTATCAACATGCAATTTTTGAGATACAGAAACAATACAATCTCAGAAATAGAAATGTGCCAATCATTGCAAACAAAACATAGCCTGAGAAAGATACCCCCAAATCTGCTGATAGTAAGAAAGATACCACATCTCCTCCTCCTATTAAAGAAACTGAAAAATCTGTTTCTATTATCAGTTTGGAGAGTGAAATTTCTAAGAACAAAATACCAGTACCCTTCGGAGAAATTCATAAGGTAAATGAATATAGAAGTAAGATTGTGAAAATGTTGAATTCACTACTAGGAGCTGCTAATATCTTAAATATTCAAGAGGATCATCCAAACATATACTTGGGTCCAATATTAGAAGTTCAATAGAATGAGGAGGCGCCTCCTTTTTGTGTTAGCCTTAGCATTCATGATATGAAATTGCATAATTCTGTGTTGGATTCAGTGGATTCTCACAATCTTATGCCTAAAGTAATCATGGAGAGGATGGGGTTAGAAATTACTAGACCATATAAGGACTTGTTTTCTTTTGATTCGAAAAGAGTTTAGTGCATTGGTTTAATTAAAGATGTTGTTATTGGTCTTACACAAGTCCCTTCCAAGATAGTGGTCATGGACATTGTGGTAGTAGACATTCCACCAAAGTTTGCCATGCTATTATCAAGATCATGGGCAGCAAAAATCAAAGATATAATGTAGATGGACCTTACTTATGCCACCATTCTTGTTTTTGGTGAGCAAAGGATACTCTATAGAGAGACAAGAATGACTTAAATGGTGAGTAGTAAAGATAAGCCTCAAAAATTTCCAATTTATGCTCTTGATACTAAACTTGGATCTGTTGTTCTTTTCAATGAGTTGACTAATGAAGCAGAGGATGAAAAGAAGGCAGAAATTTAGCAATCTGCAATTCAGCAGTCAGAAAATCAATAAGCAGAAGATCAAAAAATTAGTGATGAGAAGGCGGAAGGTTGGTGGTTGTTTCACTTTGATGGATCAGCAGGAAGAGAGGGGGCAAGAGTAGGGATTTGGATCACAAGTCCAAAATATGAAAGTAATTTATTTTCCTACAAACTGAATTTTGATTGCACAAATAACATGGTTGAGTATGAATCTTTGATTTTAGGCTTAAAAGTTTTGAAAAGAATGGGTTCTTAAAATATTTCTGTTTGTGGAGATTCTGAATTAATCATTAAAAAATTTGAAGGTGTGTATCAAACAAAGGATGTGAGAATGAGGGCATACAAAAACTTAGTCATGGACATGTTGGAAAATTTCCAAGAACATTCATTCATTGTTAAGACTAGGGACAAAAAATCCATTGCTGACTCCCTAGCTGTCTCCGTAAGTCTTTTCATCATTCCCATACATTCTGCTGAAAAATATGAGGTTGAGATTCGTCATAGACCAACTATCCCTGAGAACATTATCCATTGGCAAGTCTTTGAGGATGACCAACAAGTAAATAACTTTATTGAGTTGAAAGAAGGGTTTGAAAATATACAAGTAGATCAACAAAACATGCTTGTTGAATCTAAGGGAAATTCTGAAGTGCTACAACTGAAGAATAATTCTATACCCAAAGGCCTCATACCCCTTGAGAAGCTTTTTTATCAGAATGATGTGTTCAAATCTCCTAGGATACAAGCTGATGATGAAGAGGTAGAGATTTGTAACCTTGGTACAGTAGATATGCCAAAAATTATTAAACTTTCAAAGTTTCTTTTAGTTGAGATGAAGCATAAATATATTGAGATGATGAAAAGGTTCATAGATGTTTTTTCCTGGAGTTATGCTGATTTGAAGCAGTATGACCCTACTATTATTCATCATACTATTCCCATTAAAGAAAATTAAAATCCTTTCAAGTAGAAGTTGAGGATTAATCCACTTCTCATGCCTCTGATTTAGAAGGAAATCCAGAAACTCTTTGATGCCAAAATTATTGTTCCAATCAGATTCTCAAAGTGGCTTGAAATATTGGTTCCACTCAGACAAAAGAGTGGAGAAATCGAAATATGCATTGACTTCAAAAACTTGAACAAAGCCTCTCTGAAGGACAACTACCCTCTCCCAAAGATGGACCAAATTTTGCAGAACATTTTTAGTTCCTAGAGGATGTCTATGCTTGATGGTTTTTCAGGTTATAATAATATACTTTTGCATCCAGATGATCAGGAAAAAACAACCTTTACTACACCATGGGGCACATTCATGTATGCCAATATGCCATTTGGTCTCATGAATGTAGGAGCTACATTTCAGAGGGAAATGGATATTACTTTTGTTGAAAAGAAGGAAAATATGGTGGTTTTTTAACTTGATGACATAACAATCTTCTCAAGGAGGGAATAAGATCACTTGAAGCACCTAGAAAAAATACTGCTGAAATGTAGAAGGTTTGGAATTTATCTCAATCCCACCAAAATTATTTTTTATTTAACATAAGGTAAATTTCTTGGACGCATTATTTCTAAATATGGGATTAAGATTGATCCAAACATGGTCAATGCAATTCAGAAAGTGGATTTTCCTAAGAGTAGAAAGGAGATTCAGACTTTTCTTGGAAAGGTAAATTTTGTGAGGAGGTTTATTCCTAATTTTGCTGAGATTGTAAAGGAAATAACAAGGATGCTCAAGAAAGGAGTTCAAATCAAGTGGACAGAGGAGGAAAAACACTCATTTGAGGAAATAAACAAGGCACTCACCCAAGCACGAGTGTTGATCAACCCAAATTTCTCAAAATAATTTCTAGTTTTTACTTTGGCAACAGAAAATACAATTGCTGGAGTTTTGTTGCAGAAATGAGAGAAAGGTACCGAGCAACCCATTTCATTTTTTAGTAGGACATTAACTAACTCAGAGGTGAAGTACAACATCTTACAGAAGCAAGCTTATGCCTTGGTTAAGGCCATCAAAGATTTTAGAATTTACATTCTGCATTCTCATATTATATCTTGTGTTCCTAATGTTGTTGTGAAAGACATCCTAACTCAAGTTTACCCTGATGGTAAGAGGGGGAAATGGATTGCTAACTTGCTGGAATATGACATAGAGATCAAGCCAACAAAATTGGTCAAAGGAAAAGGTCTAGCAAAGCTGATGGCACAGTAAAACTTTGACTGTATTAACGTGAATTTAATTACAGAAATATAAAAAATTTCAAATGAAGAGGAAGAACTAATCCCCATTGAAGAAAATTATATCATTTAAGAGTGGTGTAAGGATATTGTTTTTTTCCTACATCATCATAGAGCACCTTCTGAGCTGACAAAGTCCAAGGCAGGATTTGTGAAGCTAAAATCCTTGAGGTATTTCATCCTTGACAAAAATCTATATTGGAAAGATAACGGTGGTATTTTCTTGAATTGTTTGCTAGAAGAGGAGGTTGATAAAGTGATTGAGGAGTTTGAAAAATGCGATTGTAGAGGTCATCATTATTGGAAGGCTACAGAAAAAAATATTCTCAGAGCAGGGTACTATTGGCCTACAATGTTTAAAGATGCCTACAAAAAGATTGTTGCTTGCCATGAATGCTAGATTTTTGATGGTAATAAGAAGCTTCTACCTTTAAATTTTATGCTTATTTATGTTGAACCTCCTTTTTAACAGTGGGGGTTAGATTATATTGGTGAGATTCATCCATCATCATTAGGTCATCATTTCTGGATTCTGACAACAACTTACTATTTTAGGAATATTGCTTCTGTGATCCATAAATTGTGAAAAAAATATTTTGGTAAAAATCACATCCAAATAAATTTGGTCGATGCGTTTCAAACCAACCAGTATCAAGTCCTGATGATGAACCACACTGGCTGGTTCAAAACGCGTTGACCAAATTTATTTGGATGTGATTTTTACCGAAATATTTTTTTAACAACTTACTATTTCACCAAATGGATTGAAGCAATCCCAACTAGACAGGCAAATGATTATGTTATCATTTCATTTTTGGAAAATAATATTTTTTCTAGATTTGGCTGCCTTATGAAGATCATCACTGATAATTCTCAGGAATTTAATTCTAAGAGGATGATTAGTTTTTGTCATCAGTATCATATTACTCTTGGGCATTCTATTGCATATTATCCATAAGGGAATGGTCTTGCTTAATCTTCTAACAAGAGCATTGTGAGGATTATAAAGAAGGCGTTGTAGGAAAATAAGAATTCATGGCATTTGAAGTTGAAGTATTCTCTATGGGCTGATAGAGTGTGCACAAAGAGGTCAATTGGAACTTCACCTTATGATCTAGTATATGGGGTTGAAGCTATTTTTTCTACATTCTTAGGAATTCCTGTCATGAAGCTACTACAAGGATTGGAGGAGGAGCCAAATGAAATTCAGATAAGGATCAATCAGCCGATAGCTTTGAAAGAGAAGAGGGAGGAAGTTTACAACAGTAATCAACAATCTCAAAATAGAATCAAGAAGACATTTGACAAGAAGGTCAAGGAAGAAAATTTTCAAATCCAAGATGTGGTTTTCAAATAGGAGGCCAAGATTGAAGAGAAGGGAAAACATGGTAAGTTTGAGAACATCTAGAAAGGTCCATTCAAATTAGCTGCATTCCATGGGAACAAAACTTACATTTTGCTGGAGATGGACGGACAACCATGTGTTGGAGGGCCTATCAATGGCAAGTTTTTAAAGCACTACTCTTCTTAAAATTTACAGATCATTCATTCCATTGTAAATATTCCATTTTATATGTTTTTATGCTAATAATTACAAGCTAAATCATCAAGCTTCAGCCTGAGGTGAAGGTCATTAGAGTTTGAAGAGAAAGCTTGGCAGTTTCAATTTTTTTTTGGTTTTTCCAAGATGGATAGTAGCACTAGAACTACTAGTTCTTTAGCATACCACTAGGCCACACCATCCCAAGTGGAGCCACTATTATCACCCAAACAAATGAAGCATCTTTTTGACAAGGTTAAATAGGTTAATGTGTCAAAAATAGGGTTGTAAGATTCATTTTTAAGTTTGGTCAAGGGAAATATTAAATTTTAATTGTGTAAGTTTACCCTAAGGTATAAGCACACTCATTTTTAAACTCCCTCATGTCACATCATTCATCATTTTATGATTTATTTCAATTTCCAAGGTTTTTTTACCAAAGTTGCCAATTTAGCCAAGAAACCACAATTTTGTAGCGAAATACACTGTGAAAAGTCACTTTTTGCTACGAAAATGGTAATAATTTCATAGCAAAAACAACCAAATGAACATTAAAAATAGTACAAAAGCGCGGTTTTATGTCTGTCTTATCAGTATAGCTGTTAGGTGTCATAAAATCATTGGGAATGAGTAGGTTAGATGCCATTCGAGTCATGGAGGGATAAATCAAAGGTACATGCTCAGGTCCGCAATCATCATGATCAATTTAGTCATGTATGAGTCATCATAAGATCATGAAGAGACATAAAAACTTTAAATCATTTCCTAATTCAGTCATTTCTTATTTCACATTCCTTCTTGCGTGATATCAAACTCTGGAGAGCTAGTGCACTAAGCCAAAACTGTGGCTGGTGTTTTCAAAGTTTTACATTGAGCATCATCAAGCGAGGTTGAAATTCACAAGCGAGGCTGTGAAGACATTGAAGAAACCATGGCAGAGAAAAGAAGGACCAAAAAGGGTGGCCAATGCCTGAGATATGAACTTGCAGACATGAATTTGATCAATGAAGACCTAATAGTAGTGGAAGCTTTCATAAGGGTATGTTTCCTATAGTTTTGTGATAAATTACAAGGTTGTCATACACAGTTGTCCAAGGAGTTTGCTTTGAATTTTAGTGGAACAACCATTAAAGTGGGAATGCTCAATTTTTCCATCACACCAGAGGCTATTGTAGCTACTACAGAGATTCCAAGAGGATAGGAGAACTGGTTCAAAGGTTTCAAGTTTAACATGGAGCAGTGCAAAGAGTTCATGAATCCTGAGCATACTGAAATGGATCTCACCAATGCTATTCCAAGAAGTTACATAAAGGAAAACTATTCAAAATTGTTGCTCATCATCCAAAAGTACTTTACTTGTGAAGGGAGATACCACAAAGTCTACTCATATCATTTCAAATTACCTCTACACTTTCCTGGTAAGATTTCCCTTGATCTACCTTTCTATTTGCATAGAAGTTTGTCAAAAATGGTAGATAAGGTCCAAGCAAAGTCTAAGGGGAGTGAGACTTCATTATTTCATCATGGTTTAATGAAGTTATTTGTTTTAGATGAACTTCAAAGGTTAGGCAAAGACTAGTCCACATTCTTGTTTGTTAGTGGTTTTGAGTTGGATGCTCTTACTCCTTCAAGAACTCCTAAGCCTAGGAGAATTCCATCACCATTAGCAACAAAACAGAGGGAACCATTTCTAGAAAAACCAAGTGAACCTACAAGAGTAGAACCAAGTGAGAAAATTATGAAGGAGCCAGAGCAAATGTAGAGTCTTGACACACCAAGTGCCCCACCTGTAAAACATCAATCAAAAGTGGTCAAACCTGCAAAACAAAAACAAATTGTTAGTAAACAAGGAACCAAAAGGATGACAAGGAGCCAAACAGTGGTTTTAGAAGAGAAAAAAATGTTTGTAGAAGACAGAGAAGAAGCTAAGGGAAATCTAGAAGATATTTTACATGCCATTTACATAGAGGAAACTCCTATCATCCAGGCTAAGTTTATAGAGGAAGGTGGGCAGAAGTTAAAAAAGGCTAAATCTGCAAAGAAATTAGAATTTGAGGGAGAAGATGCAGGTTTCATGTTCCAAGCAAGAAAGCCTATGACAATGAATTCTAGGAATCTATCAGAGATCAGTAAAGAAGTTCAACTTCCTATTGACATAGCTCAGCAACCTCAAGAGATTATTGACCTTTCATCACCTATAGAGAAAGATACAGTCAACAAATCAAAGAAGGGAAAAGAGAAGGTGATGGAAAAAATATAGTTGCAGCTCCTTGAAGAAAAATTGAAATTGTCCAATCATGAAATTGCTATTATGAAAAGAGAAGCAAGGAAACATAGTGTAGAGAAAATTCAATTTGAAAATATGAATGTAGTTTGGGAAGAACAGGTTGACATTGTTTCCAAAACTTTGGATAATACACAACAACGTATCAAATGGACCATTCTAGAAAGGAAAGAAACCAAATGTGTCAGGAGGATGAACACATAGTTGAAATCCACCAATATAATATTGAAATACTAGGTTAAATACTTTCAAGAGCAACTTGAACTAATTCATGAAGAGTTAGAGAAAAAAGGCCTTAAAATGACAGTGCTTGAAGAGCCAATAGCTCAACCAATTATTAATGAGGAAGAAATGCCTCAAGGATCATAAGGTGATTTGGTTTATGGTTTTTTAAGGTCAATGACATGTTAGAGACAATATTTTTGCACTTACAGGGTTTAGTTTTACAAATTACACAAAAGTTTGGATTTTCACCACTTTTCAACAGTTTTGTGGCATGACTAGGCTTGAAGGATAGCAAAACGCTACGAAACTATTGTAGCTATTATTTTTAATTTTTGAACTAGTTTTGGCTACTATCAAGAGGTGAAATTGGTGTGGGAGATATGTCTAATGATGATGAAGACTATGAAAAAGGAAAGAATAAAAAAATTTGAGGGTAAAGGGCATGTTTTCCAGCGCTACGAAAGTACTCTACGAAACTTCCTTACTTTAATAGCGTACTATATTTGAGCCTTTTTAGCGGGTTTTGGAGAATTTTTGGACATCTGGAGATTATTGAAGTGTTAAAGACCACGAAAAGCAGTTATTCAGCACTGAAATACCATGAATTGAAGATAAATTGGCAGCCAAAGCATTCGTGGAAGAAGAAGACCATTTGCTTAAAAAATAGGGTTTTGTTTCCAGTTTTAGAGGAGGTCAGTTAAGTGGTCATAAAGTGATGAACCCCATCACCTCAATTTTAACATGTGAAAGCATACTTGTCAAAGAATTTAATTACTTCAGAAGATAAGGTTGTTAAAGACAATAATGAATAGTTTAAACCCTATTAGGAAAAGGACTGTCAAGTAGGATAATTTTCCTTTTATCATTAAGTTGATGTTTTATGGTTATGCAAGGTGTCATTAGGCCAAAATTTGATGAATCTAGCCAGGAGGTAGATCATCTCATGATGTAACAAGTTTATTAAAGGCCATTGAGTCGAATTTGTCAAAGGTTGGAGATTTTTGGAAAAATTGCAGCTTATTGTAAATTGACTGTTTCAACAATACAGAGATTTGTTACTTGACCAAACTGAGATTATGAATGAGTTTTTAGTGCTTACCTATCTTATCTATACCTTTTATGTATCTCATTTGCAGTGGTTTCCATTTATAATACTCAGAATTCATTCATGCAATGCTCTGACTTCATTTATAGATGAATTGACTGTGTATTTTCTTGTTTCATGTGTGTGCGTCCTACTACTAAAAACTTACCTTCCTCAGCTGCCATGTCAAGTAAGCTCACTACTGAATTACTAAAAGTATTGACTCCATAAGCCCAATGTTTGCATACTGATGCTATTTTCAACCTAAAATCATCATAATCAATTTGCTTAACAAATAGAGTTAGCCATCTACATATTTATTCAATATCATTAACCCTTGAGAGAGCCCTCTGAAACTGAGGAGGCTAAGCCTCAGTCATAAGATTGGTTTGAAATAGTTACATGAGATTGTCTAATTAGCAGCCCATCAGAAGCTATTTTGTGATAACAGTACCATTGGTCGAAACCAAAGTATTGGAGGGTTCAAATGCTAATTGGATGGCTTGATAAGCCAACTTAGCAGATGATAGTTGCATCTGATCTCCATAGGAATCAATTTCTAAAGGTGTCGGTAGGATCCAGGGATCGATAGAGCCATCCAAGATGGTGGATATTATTGCAATCATGTGTGGAACCTTAGTTGGCAGGAGAAGAAAACAACCCATCATGGAAGATGACTTCAGAAGACTAGTATTGACACTAATATAAGAGTTAGGAATGCCTCATACTAGGGGTACAATGCTGCTATGTAATGTGGAATAATCAGGGGTACAAAAGGATAACTGATTCACTGTAACTATATTCCCATCCAATGGAAAAGATATGATTCAGAAAAATGAAGAGACAATGGTAGTCATTGTGTAAGACCAACTGTGACCTAACAAAAGATTACAGTTGAGATGACAATCTGTGACTTCTATGTCCACAATTATCGTTTTCCCACTAAGTGAAATTGGGAATATAACAAGGTAGCCTTTTTGGAGGAAAGTGTGGCCATTGAAAGCTTTAAGAGAATTTGATGGCGGAGACAAAGTGGAAGAACTCAAAGCAAGCCAGCACGCAGTTGACATAATGTAATTTGAATCACCTTCGTCTATTACAGTGTGATGGATTTTTCTCCCTTTTGACACAACTTGAAACTAGAAAGAAAGCTGGTGTGAAAGGTGAGGTTTACATTTTTCCATGTCAAAGATGGCTAACATAGAATCCTGAGGGTCAATTCCACCAATGGCTGAGAGCTGAGATTTCCTTTGTGCTGGGCAGGTTTGCAATACTTTGAGTGCAGACATGGCTGACAGTGCTTGTGCCAAATATTCTACAATGTTTTAGTTTTGTGCAGAAGGTGCAGAGGTGTTATGAGTCATGCGTCGAAGTGTCCCTTTGGGGGGATGAATCATGGGGTTAGTAGCAGGCCTTTCGATATGAAAATCATTAGGTGGTGATGGATTCAAAATTGAACAAGGTTCTTGAGCTTTAATGACTATATTTCCATAGATTTTAGGTCAGGTTTGGAGCTCAACAATATCCATGCCATAAATGGCAGATGATCCTTCACCGAAAGGATGAGTACCACTATTGCCCCTTTGGGGGTTGTGGTGAGTTTGAAACCATGTGCTTTTGTTGCTATTGTGGATTAGGGAAGGGATTGTGAAGGATGGTAGGTATCCTTCCAGAGTCCTTGTTCATAATAAAATTTGTGCATTCTTGTATCCAAGGACATTTATATCTCAAGTGGTCCTCTACACAAATTATGTAAGGGAATCTCATCGGTTTCTCCTTTCCTTTTTCAGTTTTAGAAATGTTTTTCTAATGGGGATTATTCTGAGTACTGAGCTTCTCTTTAGAAGGATAGGTATTTTTATTATTCTTCTTTTTCTTGCTGCTAGGTTTTCTTGTAGAATACACAAAGTGTACCTCAGGGGTGGGAAGAGCAGTCGATTGGTTAGGGGCAGTGGCAGTCGAAGATGGTTGGGAAGTTTTCCCACTAAGTTGTTTTATGGCTACACTAGAGGTTTCACTAATGAGGTTTTCGTCCTGTGCTCTGGGTAATTGAGTAGCAGGAGGATTTGGGTTTCCAGGGGCATGGGGGAATAAGTCATACAATGTGCCAGATTGTGAATAGATGAGATCTAGATGTTGTGCATGATGTATGGATTGGTCTTCCTTGACCATATCAAACAAGAAAACGTCCTTAGCAAGGGGTGGTAAGAGTGACTTACAAAACCATTTTGATAATAGATGATCCGAGATTGGCGCTTTGACCAATGTAATTTTCCTTTTTCAGAAATTTCTGCATTATGGTCCATGAGGACGCTATATAAGGAAGGTAGTGTAAAAATAAGCTTCAAGGGGACTTATATCGCTTATTTAACACACCATACATTACACTTCCAGAAGTAGAGCTCAAAGAAATAACCCTAGGTGGGTTATTCAGATCTCCTTCTCTTCGGTATCTTGAAAAAGTGCTCAAAGAGTGAGCTACAACAACATCTGAGCATAATCATGAAACTATGCAAAACTATGCATATAGATATATGGAATATAATGCATCCATCATGTTAATTAATAAATCAGCTACAATATACAAAAATATGTTGAGGGACAAGCCACTCAATCTACAGGAATGAATCTCCAATGATCAAACTATGAAGTACATGAGTTGCTACAATTGCACAAAATGCCGAAGAGCAGTGAAAGCGCTGCCTATGTTAGAGTACCTACTAATATAGATGCATAAAATTGAAATATGGCTGAACTATACAGAAATTCCCAAGGATAGAAGAATGGGCTCCATTACAATATTTCTAGCCAATCTAGAAGAGATTGATCGAAATGTCGGAAAATGTACAATGTGACAGTCTGACTTGTCACTGCAACTGAATAAAAATATAAAATGAGGCTGTAGTAGATTATAAATGATGATTCCCTCCTTTTATATTGAATCTAAGCAAAAGGCTGATCCTTTTACTCAGAAACAACTCCTCCTGATGAGCTCAAATGACCCTCGCAGCAACTGCTAGCCAAAATAACATAGATCAAGCTGGAAACTACGTTGTGAGGGAAGATGGATGGTTGAAATGATTCCAATGATACGAAAATAAGCCTGGGAGTCCTTCTCAATAATCCCAAAATGAATAGCTGAGCTCTCCACTGAAAATAAGTCAAGGAACAACTCAAGAGATCCTTTATTGTTGCACCCAGCAGCACAAAATTATCCTGCTCCAGGAATAACGTTGTGACTGAAGGAGCTAGCTTTGGAAAAATTTTGGAATGAGGAAATGCATCTCTATAACCTCTCCTTCCCTAAGGATGAGGTAGGTATTCCCGACCGATAACACCCTAGTGCTATGCAGCACTGCACTCTTGCTAATCAGCAAGAGGAGCGAAGTCTCAACAGACTAAGAAAAATAATAATCAAGCATGAAGAACAATGGCTCTCCTCCTCTGCTAATATAGAAAGTGCTCCTCTCCACCATGGGTCCCATCCACATGTGATTTCCAACTCATGCATGTGATCCTCCTCTAAAACTGCGTAGTCCATCAAGGAGATACATTGTATCTAGACAGTGCATGTGGACTCGGTCAAAATGTCTAGATCAAGCATGATCTAGTCCTGTTCACACCATGTGGTACTTAATTGAGCTGCTTTATTATTTCTCCTTTCACATGAGGAGTGTTTATTCTTCCTTCTCAAGTATTATGGGGCCTCCTTACCCATTTTATTTAATTAAATAAAATACTACTAACTATAATGTTCCTTTTAGCTTGAGGCTAAAATTAGGAACGTTACAGTCCTCCCCCTTCAAAATGTTGCTTGTCCTCAAGCAACTGCAAGGTAGAGAAAAATCTCCTCCACCTCTTCTTGTGGCCTCCTCATCAATAGACCCCACAATAGCTCATCAAAATGTGTAATGAATATGCCCTCCATGTATCCCTCCAAGTGTGTAAAACCAAAGTATACATCATGAGATAGTAGAAGATGCAAGTGGAAGTCTCCTTGTTTTTCAATGGCCTCCTCAAGGTAGGAGTGATGGAAAGCATGGGAATTATTATTCCAAATGAGTGAATCCTTCACCCATGCAATCATCCAAATGAAATGAGCCATCCTAGGTAACTCATCAAATCAGTTCTCAACCCTGAATCTATGCAACATGTTGGGGATGAATGGAGAGTTTAGATTTTTCCATCCAAATGGTTTCTCCCTCCATTTATGATAAGTGTGAGGGGTTTGTTGATATTGGGCTGAAATGTAATGGCCTCCATAGTTATCCCAAGCCTCCCCACAAAATGAATTAACCATGAAGTGCCTCCAACAACGCACTCTCTCCCAATAGCTCCTCCTACCTGAAGAGAGAAGTAGTGACATGGCAATCATGGTGTGCCCATTATTTCTCCTGAAACATACAACATGTGAAAAGGGGAGAATAATACTCCCAATGGGAATCTTAAACTCCATACCCACTATCAAAACAAAGCCTCCCAGGAGTATACAAACATCTGTAACATGTGGAAGAAAAATATAATGAAAACAAGTTTCCACATGGCAACCGGAGAGTGAATCATAGTCCCATATGAGGAACCAGCGCAGTGCATTCCATGCCTGCCTCAAAATAAAAGATAACAAGTGCTTTAATAGCCACTTGTTTTCTACCACAAACATCTCATAAGTTGAAAACATGTAAGTACAATTTGGTGCCAATGGTGCACACCAAGAAGTATGTGGCTTCCCCCACAAACCACCATTAAGGTAGCCAAAATTAGTGCTACAAGTAGCTGCAAGTACATCATACAAAATTCAAGAAGGGATGATCCTCCTTGATACAATATGTTTCCCATATAAAGTAAAGAAGTAAAAAACATAATTTGAAATTATGCCTTCTCTACCATGCACTTGAGACCTTGAGGTGAAATGGCTCATCCGAATGCTCTCCCTCACCTCCAATGAGTAGGGAAATGGTTGTGCCAACCTCTCAAAAATCATCTAGGCTATGCAATTGTCCATATGCTAATATAGATCATGTTGAATTCCCTCCCAAATGAACTCTTCTAGCAAAGAAAAATATGCATCAAAGTGCTTAGATATAAATTCCTCATGTCCTGCATGCAATAATTTCTCCTTGAGACTAGAAGCTCTAGTAAAGAAGATCCTGCCATCGGTATAGATGACCATCTCATAAACCATGTACCTGTCATCTCTATCTGGGTCATCAAGATTCATGCATGCATCTAGATCCTGGGAGTACTCTACTAAGGTTTGAGACCTCCAACCTGGATCTACCCTCCTCAGAGACAGCGTCGGTAATCTGCAATGTGATGCTCCCCTCATGTTGTTGCCTGCTACGTTGACATCCCCCATGCCAAATTCATCCTCCAATATGCTACCATGCCTATCATGCAGCTTCTCATGCTCAAATATTAATGGTGACCCTTGCAATTTGGCCTCCCATGAGAAGCTATCATCCAAAAGGAATCTCCCCACCCTAGTCAGTGTAAGCATGAGTGACCTCCATCTACTCCTATGTATGGAGGATTCCTTCTTCAAAGGAAGTATCCTCTGTCTCTCCAAGTCTGTGGAGTATTCATCCCCTGAAACCTTCACCTCTCCTGGATCTAAGAGTGATGAATCCCAAAGTAAGATGTCTCTCATCAATGCCGGGTCCGGTCGCCTCCCAAGTGGAATGCCTCCCTATAGTGAGACATAAAAATGGGAAGTAGACTGTGTATATGAGAGGAATGGATGGTCCCTATCTCCATTACGCAGTGCATTCTCTTTCCTATGTGAAGAAACTCTCCTCAAAATATAAGGGTGAATGCTCATTCCCCTGGAATGTTGATCCCTTTCTTCTCTTCCATCCTTCATTTCACAAACCTCCAATACTACTGCATGCTGCTCAAGAATTGTGACTAAGTCCCCACATGTAATACCCCTTGGAATCCCTTGCATAGACACAAGGTCTCCTCTCATGGAATAAATGGCTCCCATCCCATCTCCATGTGGTGATGGATCTCCCTCCACTGATACAGCGCTATGGGTTCTTCTATGCATCTTCTCTTCATCAATATGTGAGTATGCCTCCTCTTCAATGAGAGACCATGGATTTCGGTCTTCTTTTGGAAGAAGGACCTTCATATTATCACAAATGGAAGAGTCCCTTCATACAATGGGGGTCTTGCCTCCAGCAAGTTATCATCCTGGTTGTCTTCCCCTCTAGAAACATGGAGTGGATTTTGTTTCATGTTTTCCTCTAGCTCATGCAAGGTGTTTGATCTCTCGGATTTTACACATGATGATTCACATTGGTCTTCATCAAATCTCTTCACCAAAATCTTAGTGAATTCATCATAGGTTTTTATATTTTCATGATAACATGAAACATAAATGTTAAACCACCAATCATGGGCCATACCTTTGAGATGCAGTGCTGTTGTAGTGATGGCCTCTTTGGATGTAACTTGGTGTAGCCGGAAATATGCATCTAGCTCCTCCACCCAAGCTGTGGCTTTTCACCTTGCTGATCCATCGAAATTAGATAGGAAGAATATATCTCTCTTCCTCATTTTAGGGCTTATGGATCCTACTCCCTTGAGTCTACAAAACTCTTGGAAGTCCAATTGCACTTCGAATCTCCATGATTGAGATTCATACTCCCAAAGAAAATCACCCAAGGTATCCTCCCTCGGTGACTCATCTTCTTCCATTCTCCCTGTAGTAGATGTGGGTAATGTACTGCGCTGTGGATATGCATGTGTGGCTGAATGCTCACACCCAACGTGGTCACACCTTGGGCTTGCTCTATCCACAAACCCTCTCAGAAAATCTCTCTAGTTTTCCCTTTATATCTCCTCAAGATCCTCAATGATACCCTCCAAGGTCTCGAAAAGAAGAAGGGAAACCTCCTCTTCCGTCATTCCTCTTTTATTTTTTTCTCTGTACATATCCTGTTCTAAATGAGGAGCTTCTCCTTCTAATGGCATATAATATTTGGCTGCACAGTCTGAGCCAAGATTGATACCCTGATACCACTGTAATGTTCCTTTTTCAGAAATTTCTGCATTATGGTCCATGAGGACGCTGTATAAGGAAGGCAGTGTAAAAATAAGCTTCAAGGGGACTTATATCCCTTATTTAACACACCATAAATTACACTTCCAGAAGTAGAGCTCAAAGAAATAACCCTAGGAGGGTTATTCAGATCTCCTTCTCTTCGGTATCTTGAAAAAGTGCTCAAAGAGTGAGCTACAACAACATTTGAGCATAATCATGAAACTCCGCAAAACTGTACATATCAATATATGGAATATAATACAGCCATCATGTTCATTAACAAATCAGCTACAATACATAGAAATATGTTGAGGGACAAGCCACTCAAGCTACAGGAATGAATCTCCAATGATCAAACTATGAAGTACATGAGTTTCTGCAACTGCACAAAATGCCGGAGAGCAGTGACAACGTTTCCTATGTTAGAGTAGTTGCTGATATAGATGCATAAACTTGAAATATGACTGAACTATACAAGAAATTCCCAAGGATAGAAGAATGGGCTCCATTACAATATTTCTAGCCAATCTAGAAGAGATTGCTAGAAATGTCGGAAAATGTACAATGTGACAATATGACTTGTCACTGCAACTGAATAAAAATATAAAATGAGGCTGTAGCAGACTAGAAATGATGATGCCATCCTCTGATAGTGAATATAAGAAAAATGTTGATCCTTTTACTCAGAAACAACTCCTCCTGATGAGCTCAAATTACCCTCCCAGCAATTGCTAGCCAAAATAACACAGATCAAGCTGGAAACTGTGCTGTGAGGGAAGCTGGATGGTTGGCCTGATGCCATTGATATGAAAATAAGCCCGAGATTCCTCCTCAATGATCCTCCAATGAATAGCTGAGCTCTCCACTAAAAATAATTCAAGGAACAACTCAAGAGATCCTCCGTTGCTGCACCCAGTAGCACAAAATTATCCTGCCCCAGGAATAATGCTATGAATGAAGGAGCTATCTTTGGCCAAATGCAGGAATGAGGAAATGTGGCTCTATAACCTCTCCTTCCCTAAGGATTAGTTATGTATTCCCGACCAGGAAAACCCTAGTCTTATGCAGCACTGCACTCTTGCTAATCAGCAAGAGGAGCGAAGTCTCAACAGACTAAGCAAAATAATAATCAAGCATGAAGAATAATGGCTCTCCTCCTCTACTCATATATAAAGTGATCCTCTCCACCATGGGTCCCATCCACATGTTCTTTCCAACTCATGCATGTGATCCTCCTCTAAAACTGTGCATTCCATCAAGGAGATACATTGTATCTAGACAGTGCATGTGGACTCGGTCAAAATGTCTAGATCAAGCATGATCCAGTACTGTTCACACCATGTGGTGATTAATTGAGTTCTTTATTATTTCTCCTTTCACATGAGGAGTGTTTATTATTTATTCTGAAGGATTATGGGGCCTCCTTACCCATTTTATTTAATTAAATAAAATACTGCTAACTATAATGTTCCTTTTAGCTTGAGACTAAAAATTGGGAACATTACAACCAACCTCTGCCTACGTCTCCGTTCATGAATGTGATCGGAGATGTGGGTGGCAGTGTCTTGGCACAACAAGGTTAAGAGTTTTTTTCCAGTTTCATATCAAATAGGTAATTGGAAGTTCTTAAGAAATTCCATTGCTAAGGCCCCAAAATTATTACCAGCCCCGCGTGGTAATTCAATGTACAATTTGGCAGCGTTGCCTATGAGAGTGCGAGGGAAAAGTCTGAGTCGGATGCTATCATCCACCATGGATTTAGAAATGGACCATAAATGAAAGGTGGTGATGTGCATAGTTTAATCCTCCCCTTGTTTCCCTTCGAATTTAGGGATGTCAGAAGAAATCTTGTGCGAGACCGGAGGCTAGATTGGGTTGTGGTTGATGGAATCATTGGTCAATTTGGAGAGGTTGGGGATGTCCAAAGCTGCCAAGAATGGCAATTACATATTTTTCCCTAGATCTAGCCAAGGAATTTTTGGCTGACCATTCGAACCGTAGGGTCCGCCTATCAATGTTTTACCAATGGGATAAGTAGGAATTTTTTGATAAAAGTTTCCAGTGAGTGGGGTTGTAGGGGTGTATGGTTTTTGATCATAGGGTATGTTGTACTAGGGAGGAAATTGTTGGTTTCCATCAGTGTAATAGTTTCTCCCTTGCCTAAATTGGTTTTGGGGTTGGGTCGCCCATATGGACGTGATAGATTTAGCCAGTGGCATATTGTTATTCACATATTTGACCATCGACATAGACCCTACACCAGAAGTTTGACCACTCAAAGGAACAACATTAAAAATTGGTGGTATCACTTGTCCTATTGACTGTAGGGGTACCAAAATTCCCCCTGGAATATATGTATTGGTGACATTACCCCCTGGAATAATAGCCAAGGGATTTGAACTCGGCAATGGGTCCCAACTGAAATGGTTGCTAAAAGGAACCAAAGTAGCCCTGCTAGTGGGAGTAGAAACTGTGGGTCCTGACGTAGTCACTATAGGAGTAGATATTGAAGGGTTCAGAGGTCCACTTACAGTTGTGGTGACCAGATTACTGGGACTAGGTATATACTGGCTATTGGGGTTGGCAATGAGTGACATTAAACAGACAACTGGCTTGGAATATGGTCGTGGAACCGAGTTGGCCACCAAAGGCATCGACCCTATGGTCACCAGTTGTGAAATGGATATAGATGCAGCCGAATACATGACTGTCACTGGTGTAACCTGGACTAACAATGGCCTCGATGGGTCAGTGACAGGAGGATTGTAAGCAAGTATGACTCCTTCAGTGAAAGGATCCTCTGGAAACTGTGTATGATAGGGAGCTATATGAAAGTCAGGGGTTGTCACTGGAGACTACTCTTTCGAGAAGACACTGGTTCACCGAGACTCAACTCCTCCCCTGGTGTCAACAGAGGGAGACCTTGCTACCATCTAGAAAGACAATGAGGGTCGAAAGATGCCACATTGAGCTGTTTAATTTTATCAAATTATTATTGTGATATATTATAGAGTCTCATTGATAGTAACCAAACACCTAAAAAATAAAAACGAACTTCTAAAATCAATCAATCAAGTAGCCAGAAGGGTTATGACCCTATCTGAGTACTATTGTTTGTTGGAGATGAAACTGAGTATCACAATAGCATAAGAGAGAGTTATTCAAATATACAGTTATAGTTACTCTATATCTTTGCCTGAACCTCAGAGAATAGGTGTAAGCACTCTCGTGAAGACAAGTACCCTCCTAAAGACCAAATATAGAGTAGGTTTGTCTATTTTAGGTACCAGGGAAACCCACCCCAGTCACCTTGTGTAAGTACCTAAGAGTATGGAAACTAAAGATACCTCAAATCACAAACACTATCAGGGGGTTCATGGTCGTAGAAATCACACTATATGGACATAACACCTAGATCCCCGATCTAGTTTCGACATCCCTGAGGGGAACCCCAATATATAGCATGCCGACTGTTATGCACTCGAAGGTGAGCTACCTTCTCATGCACCCAAGTGTTGTCTCGCACTTAACTCCAGTAGTAGTGGAGTGGTCCCGATAGTATGAGCACAACATCATTTCACTTTTTAACGAATCTAGTTTCATGTTTTGTGATCCTGGGTGATTTTCTCACTTCTCCTATCCCAAGATCCTAGCCTAAACTACTGTTGGTGTGAGAAAATAAAAAGTTATGTGATTAATTTTATTATTTCTTGATTCTTACTGTACTTGCTTATTAGGCTTGTGGAGGTGGAGTGGACGTATGAAATGTAATGAGACTCTGACTCAAAACCATGCAGAAAAACACTCTAAATATTCAATTCAATGAAGAGTTTATTCTAAAAGGAGAGATCTTTCAAACATTCGTACAACAAAAATTCAAATAACATAGTTCAACCTAAAAAGATTCAGACATTTATCTATCCTCTCTAGCAGCTTTTTTAACCAAACATTTCAGAATGAATTCAACTATGTTCAGAAAAACTAAAAAAAAATAAAAAAATTCTTCAAAGAGTAAATGCTACTAACACTAAATTTTTAAACAAGAAAACTAAAAATTCTATTTGGTAAGAAAGCATGGGGGATCAAAAAAACAGAAGCTAATCTAGTAGTCAATAACTCCACAAACAAAGGGAAACATAGCAAGGGTGTAAACAACAAATTTTAACTAGGTAACGTTGGATAGTAGAGGCTATAGAGCATTAATGATAGGACTAATGCACTATATCTGAGCATAAGTAGAATTATAACGCACCGAAACACTCTCAAGGGAGCGTTGCTCAAGATAAATTTGTACAAATGGCTCAGTAGGGTATATTCTAGACTCTATGAGCTACTGAGATGATTATAGAGCATGTAAACTGATCAGAAGGGGATGTGAGCAGAGCAAAAGAGCCAAAGGCTTAGAAACAAACAATCCGGAAACTTGGGATTAACTCCCCAGTAGAGTCACCACTTTTTCTAAGGGGTAAAATTCTTAAGTGGTAGTTGATAGATATCCCTCTTAGGGCTTCTTGGTGCTCGAGGCAGATAGTCAGATTAGCTGTATAGTTACAAAGACATTGCATACATGTTTATACTAATGAATAATTGAAAAAGCGAGATATTGAAGGATTACCTCTTTGTGAACAACAGATCTCTTGGAGAGCGCTAAGCAACATGGAAGAAGTCCTTCCTCACTGGCTCCAAATATATATCTTGCACCCAAATAAAGCATACGGTAATCTTCACAATGGTATCAATTACTAGCAATTAAACAATTATATAATCAAAATTAAACTATGAAAATATGAGCCATTTATATCATGATTCATAGATAAATGAACAAAAAATGTGACACTGAAACATCAAATGGAAAAAATAGATATATTTCTATTAATATATAAGAAGGAGGGTTACAACCGTTTGTTGAGCCAAGCCCTCCTTAGTCTTCCAATTCCTCTCTCTATTTCCTCTATCTCCGAGTGTAATGATACTTGGGCTAAGAGTTCTCAATGAACCTTTCCAATCAATAAGCCTTACACTCAACAATGAAATTCTTCTCTACACATGTCGAACCTTCTACCTTTGACCAAGCGACCAAACCTCCAATTTATAGGAATTGGGGAGGACAAACCTTGCCAATCCTTTCAATCAGTTTGATTGGGGAAAGATTTTGATGTTTCATTGCCTTTCCTTCATTTTCCCATCTATATATGTTCATTTGTGTTTGGCAACATTTAATAAAAGGTTTGTACCATAATTTGTTGCTTTTGAACTGATTCATTTTGAGAAAAAGCAGGAAATTCTAGTTAGTTTCCATGGGATTTTTCCCTTTTATCATAAAAAATGGATAATGCTGCCCCTTCAACAAGACAGAGCATAACCTAGACATTAAAACTCCATTTGCATGGTTGAGATGTGTTATAATTTTGCCTAGCTATATTTGGTGTGCTTTACCTTGGCAAAATGAATCTCTATCTGGGTCATTTTCTTCCTTCCATGTTTCCTTCTCCTCTGAGTTGATGAGGAGGTCATTTTTCCTATAACACTCCGCCTTTCCTTCTACATTAATATTCTTCCTAAAAATTATTTTTCTCCCAATGGGCTTCCTTCCAGTCAACAACTCGACCAAATCCCCTACCTCATTTCTGTGCAAGGATGCTATTTTATCAACCATGGCCTCCTTCTAGATTTTTCCATCCTCTGACTCCACTGCCTCCTTGACAGTTCTGAGATCATCATCAATGATAGTTAAAGAAAAATTTGAACAAAAAGCAGGTGGACTATATCTTTCTGGCTGGCTTCTTTCCTGAACTGATCTTCTCACAACTAGATTTTGTGGCTCTTCCTCTTTTGAATCATGTTCTGTTGTAGAGTCTGATTCATCCTCCTTTAGCTCAAACTCTATCTTCTCAGGTTCCTTTGGTTGACTTCATGTTTAAAAACATATTTCACCTCCATAAACACCACATCTTGATTGTACACAACCTTCCTTGTTTCTAGGTTCCAAATATTGTAACCTTTTAAACCATCCTTATACCCAATAAAGATGCGCCTTTCAGATTTATTATCCAAATTGGTCCTTTTCTCCTTTGAAACATGTACATATGCATCACATAAAAATACCCTCATATGTGAAAGAGAGGGTTTCTTACCAATCCATACCTCATGTGGAGTCTTATCCTCCAACGCTGATGAAGGTGATCTATTAACTAGGTAACATGCAGTCTCCACTGCCTCTGCCCATAATTCCTATCCTAACCCAGTACCACTGAGCATGCTTCTTAACTTTCCCATTAGAGTTTTTTTCATTCTTTATCAAAATATATTTTTCTAAGGTGTGTATGGAGTAGCCCTGTAATGTTATGCCACACTTCTTGCAGAACTCTTCAAATTCCTTCCTGCAGAACTCTCCACCATTATCTATCCACAACACCTTTATCTTATTCTCTGTTTGGTTTTCCGCCAAAACCTTAAATTATTTAAATATGTCAAAGACTTTAGATTTATTCCTCAAGAAATATATCCATGTATTCCTTGAGAAGTCATCTACGAATGAAACATAGTACATAGACTTTACCATTGTTGGAACCGACATAGGTCCAAACACATTGTTGTGCACAAGCTCTAATATCTTGTTCGCCCTCTTAGCACAAGAAGGAAAACTCACCTGATTTTGCTTCCCATATACAAAATGTTCACAAAAATATAAATCCAAATATAAATTAGACATACATTCTACCATACCATTTCCATGAAGTATCTTAAGGTCCTTCTCTCCAATATGTCCAAGCCTTTGATGTCATAGCATGGTATTTTATCTAGAGACCACTACACTTTCCACTCCACTTTCAAGAACCATAGAACGATTGCACCCATCAATAACAGTGCTACCATGAAGCTTGTACAGAGTTCCAATCCGAACTCCCTGCATTAATAACAGTGCTCCCCGAACCATCTTGGAGCTATATTTCTTGAACAATATTTCTACGCCTACATCATGCATCTTGCTTATAAAAGTTAGATTTCTAGCCAATGCAGGAATATGCAGAACACCAGGAAGTGTTCTAATCCTTCCACCTTGCAGCTTAAGCTTGAATTTTCCACGTCCGACGATTTTGGCCTTCCTATCATACCCTTAGAAGACATCACCACAATCATACTTCTCATACTCTCAGAACAACTCCCTATGGGGAGTGAAGCAAAAGAATCCACCTGAGTCAATCAACCATGCCTCATGATCTACATGTGTATTTGAAGAAGAAGCTAGATACACATCCCCACCTTCATCTGAGGTGGTTTTTGCTTCTACAGAAGGAGCATCATCAGATCCCTTTCCTTTCTCAAGAGCTTTAGATCTGCAGTCCTTTTGGTAGTGCCCTTCCTTTCTACATTTCCAACACACCTTTACATGCTTTCATAAAGATTCAGATCTCCCTCTAGATTTAGATCTCCCACTCGAAAAAAAAAAAAAAAATTATATTCTGGGACATTCCTCGTACAGATACGACATCTCCATTTTGGCCCTCCATATTTCTCCATATCATTTCCGCCGACAGTAAGGCTGAGAAAATTTCATCAAAATTCAAGGTAGTTATATTGCTACCTATTGCAATAACCAGGCTATCCCAGGAATCTGGTAGAGAACACAACAAACCAATGCACTTATGTTCATCAGATATTTTAATATCAAAAAATGATAATTGAATTACCACAATATTGAAGGAGTTTAAATGCTCTGCCACCGAGTCTCCATCCTTCATCCTTGAGCTATACAACGTTTTTTCAAGAACAATTTATTCACCAAAGACTTAGATTGGTACAAAGTCCTTAACTTGACCCACAAATTCTTTGCCATATCTTCCCTAGATACATTCAAGAATACCAAATCTAAGATACACAACCATTTTGTGCTTTTTTCCTTCTGATCCAACTTATCCCATTCTTCATCTGACATTTTCGTTGGTTTAGTACTTGTATCTACCACGATCCACTGATATTTATCCACAAGCAGATCCTCTATCTTGAGCTTCCACAACTCAAAAATCTGACCATTAAATTTCTCAATCTCTATCTTTCCACTGCTCTCCATATTATTTCACCACAAGGATCGATCTCACAGATCTCCCTTTGAATAGTTTCTACCAAAGGCCCGAGCAAAAAACCCTCAGCAGCAAAGCCGTCCACTTGAAGCCGAAATAACTCTGATACCAAATGTAGTTTTTAACTCTGTACGGAAATTGTTTGCAAACGAATTCTTGAAAATAGACAATAAACAATAGCGAGAGAATAAAACATAAAACAGATATATACATAGATTTCTCCCCTGGATCCCAAAACCGAGATTACCAGCTTGATTTTTCATTATATTCATTTTAGTGTTACAACACACACACACACACACACACACACACACACACACACACATATATATATACATGTTGAAGCATTCATAAACCCCAATCCATTAATCCTAGATTAGAACATAACCGTAGTTCCCTTCACCAGATCTAAAAAATACCAGAGGCTAAAACCATCATGCTCCAAAACCATATATAAATCCATGCACAAAACCATAGGCAGGACTTCCCACTAAAAAATAAGTAAAAAAAAAATCCCGAGGCACTGCATCGGACCTCACAAAGGGGGCTAACCACCCCCTGTGAACCCTTGAATAGGGGGGGCTATCACCCCCACATGTGCAACTAGTCGTGGAAATAATATTAAACATACCCAAAAAAAGGAACATGTTGCACAAGTATTTTCAGATTGGGGATCAGGTGTACTTGTGCATCAAGCACAAGAAGAGCTCCTTGTAGATTGGATCATGTGCCAAGATGTCACCATGGTTTTGTGGACCCTTTCGGATCATTGAGAGGATCAAACCAGTGCCCTATCGACTTGCACTACCTTCCACAGTGAAATTTCATGATGTTTTTCATATATCTTTGCTTAAGAAGTATGTTAAATATGTTGATCATGTGATTGACTGGTCTATATTGCATTTGGAACCAGATCGAGAATTCCAACAGGATCCTCAATGTATATTGCAGAAAAAGGTGTTTGTGCTCTAGAACCGAGCGATAAAAAAAGTTAAAATGAAATGGAATCACTTTGGGCCTAATGAAGCTACATGGGATATGGCGGATCAGATACAAGCCATGTATCCTTCCTTGTTTTCTGGTTGAGGCAAAGCAGTTTTGGTGTGATGTTGGTTTTTTTCTGGCATATGTTTTGGTGATATTTTGTCACATGTTTTGATGTGGTGTTTGGGTATATGTACGCATTTTTATGGATTTAAATACCTCTATCAGCTATGTTACAAAGCTCCAATAAGGGGTATGGACGGAATTTCATTTTAGTTGTCATGTTGTTATGATGTCATGTTGGTTTTATTTTCAGCAAGGTGATCATTGTAAATACTGCATCGAGCTATGTTATAAAGATCCATGGTAGTATGGTTTCTTTTCAGCATTTTTTTTTAGGCATATGTGTGGTTAAATACTGAGGATGGTGTCCCCCAAAGGGGAGGGTTCTGTAACAGTCCTGATGAAAATTCCATGTAATAAAGTTAAAACAATAACCATGGTTGACAGGACAATGTTTGGGCATGTGTTATGGTCCTTCCACAAATAGTCGCATGTGTGCGGGGGAAAAAATCCCTCTTGTACGTTACGCTCGACGCAATAGGGGGGTGACAACCCCCCTTGTTGGGGTCCGAGGCAACGCCTTGGGAAAAAAAAATTGGACCCTATTTTTGGTGGCAAAACTCGCCCATGGTTTTGTGCATGGTTTTGCACATGGTTTTGGGGCATGATGGTTTTCCACCCCTGGTATTGTGTAGATCTATTCAAGGGAACTACATTTATGTTCTAATCTAGAGTTAATGGATTGGGGTTTATGAATGCTTTGGCATGTATATATATGTGTTGTAACACTAAAAGGAATATAATGAAAAATCAAGATGAGTCCCGATTTGTGATCTAGGGGAAAATCTCTGTGTATATTTTTTTGATGTTTATTCTCTCTCTATTGTTTATTTTATATTTTTAAGATTCATTGTAGATAATTTATGTACAGGGTTAACACCTGCATTTGGTATCGGAGTTTGTTTGGCTTCAAGGGGACGCCTTTGATGATGAGGGGATTTTTGCTCAAGCCTGTGGTAGACCCTGTTCAGTGGGAGATCTGCGGGATCGATTATTGTGGTGAAATAATATGGCGAGCAGTGGAAATATAGAGATAGAGAAATTTAATGGTCAGAGTTTTGATTTGTGGAAGCTCAATATGGATATATGCTGGTGGATAAAGATAAGTGGATCACGGTAGATCCAGGTACTAAACCAACGAAAATGTCATATGAAGACTCGAAGAAGTTGGATTGAAAGGAAAAGAGCACAATACAGTTGTGTATCTTAGATTCAGTATTGTTGAATGTATCCAGGGAAGCTACGATGAAGACTTTGTGGGACAAGCTAGGGACTTTGTACCAATCTAAGTCTCTAGTGACTAAATTGTTTCTACAGAAAAATTTGTATACCCTGAGGATGAAGGATGGGACTTTGTGGTAGGGCATATAAATGCCTTCAATACCATGGTAAGTTAGTTTTCATTTTTTTATATTAAAATTGCAGATCTAAATAAGTGCATCAGTTTGTTCTGTTCTCTACCAGATTCGTTGGACAGTCTAGTTATTGCAATAGGTAGAAATAAAACTACCTTGAATTTTGATAAAATTGCCTCAGCCTTGTTGTCGGAGCAAATGAGATGGAGAAATATGGAAATCTAGAATGGAGATGCCTTATCTATACTAGTAAGGCCTTTAAATTGAAACAGAAATAAGTTTTAGAGTGGGAGATCTAAATCTAGAGGGAGATATGAATCTCCAGGAAAGTTTGTAAAGGTGTGCTAGAAATGTGAAAAGGAAGGGAACTACAAAAAGGAATGCAGATATAAAGCTCCTGAGAAAGGAAAGGGATCTGATGATGCTCCTTCTATACAGGCAAAAACCACCTCAGATGAAGGTGGGGATGTGTATTTAGCTTCTTCTTTAAATACACATGTAGATCATGAGGCATTGTTGATTGACTTGGGTGCATCCTTTCAATTCACTCCCCATAGGGAGTGGTTCTATGAGTATGAGAAGTATGATGGTGGTGATGTCTTCTTAGGGAATGATATGAAGGCCAAAATCATTGGACGTGGAAAATTCAAGCTGAAGCTGCAAGGTGGAAGGATTAGAACACTTCCTGGTGTTTTGCATATTCCTGCATTGGCCAGAAATTTAATTTTTGTAAGCAATATGGATGATGTAGGTGTAAAAATAGTGTTCGAGAAAGATACCTGAAATATGGTTCGGGGAGCACTCATATTAATGCAAGGAGTTTGGATTGGAACTATGTACAAGCTTCAGGGTAGCACTGTTATTGATGGGTGCAATAGTTCTGTGGTTCCTGAAAATGGAGCGGAAATCCTAGCTGTATCTAGAGAAAAGACCATGTTATGGCATCAAAGGCTTACACATATTAGAGAGAAGGGCCTTTAGATGCTGCATCATAATGGTATGGAAGAAGGTATTTCCAATTTCTCTCTGGATTTCAATTTCTGTGAACATTGTGTATATGGGAAGCAGAATCAAGTGAGTTTTCCTTCTGGTGCTAAGAGGGTAAACAAGATATTAGAGCTTGTGCACAGTGATGTGTTTGGACCTATGTCAATTTCATGATTGGGTAAGTCTGTGTACTATGTTTACTTCATAGATGAATTCTCAAGGAATACATGGATATATTTCTTGAGGAAGAAATGTAATATTCAAAAATGGAAAAGACAGGAATATAGAACATCTATAACATTCCAAATAATCAAAACATGAATATAACACTAAAATCTGGAAAATGCCGTAAATATGTTGCAACATCAAGACATTATAACCATGAGTGGAAACAGTCGATTCATATCATTATAAACAACAACAAATATAAAGTACACATTTCTCCAAAGGAGATGCACCCAAGCTAACAAGAAGTGGCTAAAATACACTAATGAGAACTAGCACTGGAAATGTTGTGCTACTACTGCTGCTATTTCTGGAAACTGCTACTAATAAGAATAAGAACTATGTGCAAGAGGCTTTTGGTGTGCTCAAAATGATCCAATATTTTAACCACAGATTCTACTCAAAAAACATAGAACAACCTAGAAATTGTTTGGCCAGATTTTAACTTTGGATTTTTGACCCTTTTTGGGTTGCCAACTGCACCCCTGTTGGATGACTTACAAAATCCTCCTGGGTAACTACTAATATGGGGAATAATTTATTATCTAACTTCTGAAATAGAACCAAATCAGCTCAATAAATGAAGGTTTGGTCCCTTTTCTTGATCTCCAAGTTAGAATCTTGAGATCTAGCTCCTCCTTCCTCTGCTCGAGTTGCAACTGCACACTGTAAAAATGTTGGAATGAACGCACTTTCAAGAGGGCTAAAGATGTAGCCTGCTGCTAGGTGATGGAATATATCTGAAAAATTATGGAAATAATCTCTCCAAAGTGAGGGGATGATCCCTCATGGGATTCCAAGTTGAAATACTTTGAAATTCCATCCTCCACTAAATCTACCTAAATGGATTGTGCAATTCTAGGAGGAAATGTTGTTGAATGGAGGTATAGGTTGCTGGCCTGATGTCGTATATCACAATGATTCTCCTGGAAGACTAAAGTCTAAAATGGAATCAAAAGATGAAAGGATGAACCCTCCACCGGTTTCTTAGCTAAAATTCTAAGAACAACCTTCCTCCTCTCAAAACGTACGACAAGAATGTTTAATTCCTGAAGTTGTATATGCAAAACAGAGAGGTTGAATGTGGCACCAATGCCGAATGATGAATAGCTACTCAAAATAACCTTCCCAGAGTAGGAACTCAAAATTTTCCATGGGTAAGGTTGGGATTCCTGCTCGGGAACACCCGTGTGCTAAACAACACAACAGACTAATCTAAACAGCTGAAGCATGAAAAGAATGTCCAACGACAATAAAATATCAAATTCCAAACTAATTTTATTTGCTGCCTTCATCTTCTTTATATGGTTTTGAGCCTTCCCTAGCCTTGGCCCACCTCATAACTGTGTTGCACATGTGGCCACTAGGCTCCATGAAGACAACGTTGTCTCTCCATGATCTCCATCATCTCTGCATTTAATCTCCAATCTCTCCATCATGTGTTCATTTACTGCACCACTTCCTCCATCACTGTATTATTAATTCTCTATGATCTTACTTTTATTCCTCCACTATCTCCATCATCTTCATCATTAATTCTCTATGACCTCCACTACTTATTCATTATTAAGCTACTACACTACTCCATAATCCTGATATATTATCTAATCAACCCACATTCACACAACAAAGTGGGTTTTATTCATCTATTAGGTTTATGGGTCCCTCCTTTATTTTATTTACTTAAATAATTAAGAAAAATAAGAACACTAATATTCCAATTAACTCGTGGAAAATTGGGAATATTACAGTCCTCCTCGCCAAAATGTTGCTTGTCCTCAAGCAACTACAAAATTGAACGCTACAACAATCCTCCTCCCACCAAATGGCATCCTCATATGGAGGGTCTCCCCATTTGCTCCAATGTGTAATGAATGTCCAGCTCCAAAGCTGCCTCTCTAGAATTTCTAGAATGGCTTCCAACTGTATATCTAGATGCCTCTCCTCATCACTGAACCTCCAAGTGGCAACCATCTATTGTTCCAGAGCCTCTTCTCTGCATGATACATATGAAGTGAAGTGGTTCATCCCCCCAAAGGAAGTCCAAACTCATGAACTATCTCTCTAACCCATGCAACATGGAAGAATATGTACCTCTCCATGCTCCCATCATTGGCCATGTTGGCACTGCTTGCTCCAAGCATCATCTCAACACTATGAAAAATAGGAAAAAAAGACATATGGGTTGACATGTGAAATGTTGAACCATACTATCTATATAATAGTCGCCACAACAATGCCTCTTGCTACCATACCACCCTGTTAGAGGTCAATTCGGGTACCATTCCCAATGACCTGGTTAACTGGGCATCATCTCCAGGACCGATGATCAAGGGTCTATCATTCCCTATCATCTCAGTTGATATATGCTCTAAGACAGAAAACAAGACAAATCAAGCAAGACTTTCATCAAGCAAAGGTTTCCATGGTTTGAAGCTTACTATTTAGCATATGAGAGCTCACCAACGTAGGCTCTAAGGGGCCTAAGTGCGTTGAATATACAAGTAGCCCCATGCAAGGCTGCTCTTCAAATCACTTCTCAACATTCAAAGGTGTGTTGGTCACATTGGGAGAGAAATTCTCATTGTTCCGGAATCTCCACTTGGCCAGTGCCTTCTAGAAGAGTTCACATGTGTCAAGCTTCGGATCCAAGTGTCCATTTGACATCTACATGAATGGAAAAATGTCTTACCTATTTTTGGAAAGCTATTGATTTCAAAAAAACCTATAGTTCATCTATAAATTGAACACAAATCTAAGTGTTTGAGAAGGAAGAATTTGAGTAGAGAAATGCTAGAGAATTTTTAATTGAGAGCTTGGTTTGTAGAGCTACTTCTGGAGAGATTTATGTTGTGATGAGACTTGGGAACTATGCTGGAAGGTCACTTCAAATCAGTCACTAGGTTGTAACCTCTCCTTCTATCATCAATAAAGAGTACTTCTTGTTTTTCCCTACATGCATCTATGTTAACTTTGATTTTCCATAATGTAAGTTCTTGGTTGATGAATGTAGTTTATGCTTAAATGATTTAGCTAAATAGCTTGAATAGATATCTATATTATTGCATCTTCTGCTATTTCAGTGTTCTTTCTTGCAGGAAGCATTTAGCTCACAAACCGCTTGAATTTGAAGCTGTAGTGGAAGTGACAGAAAGGAGTCATTTGGAAGAGACTAAAACAAGTAAGCCTCCAATCCTCTCTATGTATCTATTCTGAGTTAGGAGAAATGGTAATATAGTCTTTCACCTGTTGTTCTAGACTAATACCTGTCTAGGGAAGCGTAATTTATCTGTAGATTACAATTCTAGCCCAACGCACCCCATCATCATAACAAGTATGGTGGCTGTACTCTCCTAACATAATCTAATGTAGTAAGGCCTCATATTTCCATCCCCCCTCTTCGTCATGCAAGGTATGGGATAAATTCATCCCATACTCTCCCAAGGGTAACCAAAGTGGAAATTAATCTTGTTTCCACATCACATCATTATAATGCAAGGCATCGAGTAACAAAATATTTATTGACATGTAGAATGTCACATCAACCAAACATAACCAAGCTCCCTACTGCCACATCATGTGAGTGCCATGCAATGTCCCAAAAAATTACACACCTATTGACATAGGATATGTCATGTGATGGCCAAACCAGCGTGACCATGTCTCCTCTTGTTGCATCGCATCCGTAATATAAATGGCATGGATCATACAAATGTAAGATATTGGGTGGTAACCATACTCACCCAAAAGCAACCAGTGCAACAATGCTTCCTACTGCCCCGTGTCATAGATCTGCAAGTAGCTCACCAACCACTTTCTTTTCATCCTCACTGATCCATCCAAATGTGGGTGATGACTCACATCATGCTCAAACTTGGTATCCACCTAATGGAGAATACCATCCTCCCCAATATGATGATCTTTTCACTCCATGATATGTTTAAGTGCATCCTCCTTGAGGTTACTCCATGAGAACCTGTCATCGATGACTCGGTAGAATCGATAAGATTCTAAATATGTTGTAGGTAGAAACTTCTCTTTGAGTTGTGAGATGCTCATCAATAAGGCTTAATCCTGATAATGGAAAGTGTTATCCATCATAATATGTCTACCAACTATCATATTTCCCTCTAATGCTTCATGAGTGAAGCAGTTATCAGCATGTTCGAAGAATATTTGGGCCCCCAACTCATCACTACTCCCCAGTGATAGCGTTGTTGATATCCATGATGGTGCATTTTTTGTCTCATGACCATGCACAATGTTGAATTCATAGCTCGACATTGTACTGATTAGGACTATGTTCACCCCATCCTCCGAAACTCCACACTTGAACACAAACTGTTTTGTGTAGCTCAATACTAAACAACTGGGATGGCTATACATCTCCTCATTGAACAAGTCAAGGGTCCTCTACGCAGTGATAGTTTGTTTCTCCAAATCAACAAGGTTCTCTAATCCTTGGTTATGAAATTGCCTTGATGGCATGTCCCCACAAATCTCAAGTTGAGGTACTGAAATAAGATCGGATGTAAATGTTTCAAAAACTTTGATAAGTTGATACTTGGGAACATCTTGTTCAGCTACAAGAGTTCCTCCAACCAGTACAATGTATTCTCCAACTATTGGAAATGGTGATGGTTGATCCTCTCCTACTGTACCATTGTTGGAATGTGCCTCCTCTTCCTCATGCATCTCCTGAATCATGCATGGGACTCCCAATGTCAAGAGCTCAAGACCATCTTGCCAAGATGCAAATGCTCCTTCTCCTGATGCAAGTACTACTGTAGCTGGTGGTGGTGGTAGTTGCTCCCTTTCTAGAGTAATAATGTTGACATCTTCCTTTGGATCCTCATGTACTTTCTCAATAATGTTGGAAAATGTCTCTATGGAAAGTGCCTCCGGTTTTCTTCTACCAAATTTCTTCATTACCCTTTGAGTGAAGTCTCCATAAGAAGTCACTCTTGCATGTTTCATATGGCTAAACCTCCAATCCTCTGCTTCACCCTGAAGGTGCAGCACTGCAATCTCAACAGCCTCTCTTTCCGCTAGTGGTTGTAGCTATAAGAAATGATCTAACTCCTTCATCCAAGATTTTATTGTGCTTGTGGATGATCCATTTAATGTAGGAAAGAAGAATATATTCTGTATATGCCTTCTTATCCTATTGCTGCTGCAGGATCTCCAGTTTTATTTGATTTGGATAAACTGTTGGAGATTTATATTCTCCTTTAATTCTCTTGATTAACATTTGTACTCTACAATATAATTACTCAGAGTCTCATGCTCTAAGTATCATCCATCTCCATGCCATTCATCTCCTTCTGCAGGAAAAGTGGACATAGAAAAGTGTTGTGGAGCTCTTTGCATTGCCAATTTTTTATGTTGCTGATAGGAAGTGCTTGGACCTTATTCTGTGAGGTTTCTCTTTTCCTTCCCCTTCTCACTTCTTTAGTATTTGTGGAGAGATCCTGCATAGATATAAAGATAAGTGTGGAAAAACTTAATCCTTCTACCATTGAAGAATTCTTCTTCTATGCTTATTCTTTGTATTATTCTGATGTCATGAAGTGCCCATAAGATGACCCAAATATCATGCTCTGATACCACTGTGATATTCCAAAATGGAAAAGACAGGAATATAGAACATGTTAGAGTCGGTCTGTTTATCCCTCCGTTAGAGATCAAAATCTCTTTTGTTGCCTTTCATTTTTAGGTGTCTCATTCAGTTTGGTCATTTTCATTCCATTAGGAGCATCCATCTTCTGACAGAAGGGTTGTGTCACTCATGCCCCTCATATCATGTACCTGCTGGTCCATTTCTATTTATCAAAATAAATTTTAAAGTCATTTACAGTCCTATTTTGGTCTCTTGGTCAGAAAATAATTTTTAGGGGTTTTCAGTCATTAGGTCCAGGGTTTAGTCTTCAAAATTTTTAATAATGCTAGCAGGCACATGAGGGAGGCTCAAAATAAGTTTTCATCACAAAATTTCGTTGTTATATTGCTTGATCGTGACTTTTCTTCAAAACCCTGTTTTGAAGAAAATCGTCATTTCATCTTTTGTGATAAATTTCCATGTATATTTTCCAAATTTTTTAGTCGTGAAGATGTTTAGGCATGACCTTGGTCACCTTTGCCAAATTCCGTGCTAGTCATCCCTGCAAAAAATTGGCAAAAGTTTCGTCATTCAAGTCAAAAAAGGTCAAAATGGAAACAAAAATAGAGTTTGTATTAAAACGTGAAAAGTGCCAAATCCAAACATTACAAAATGGGTTTTTAAGAAGAAAAAATCAATTTATTCACTATAGAAGATATTTTCATAGTTTGAACAATCCATTTTTATGCTAAAGACATCAACAAAGCTGAGTCAAAATGTTGGAGGACGAAGTTGAGGGTTTGAAACCGAGACTGTGGAGAAATTGCAGGTGCGGTGCATTGGGAGAAGGCATGGCGCATATGGTTGTCGCGGTGCATAGAGCCGCCCGCTGCTATGTATTTTTGAACGTGTGCAGTGCATACAGTGAGTGTGACGCACTGGGTGTGCGCGCGACACACAGAGCTGCCAAGTGAAAATTTCATCATTGCTTCCAATTTTTCAAAACGACTTCATCTCCTTTGCTCCGTGTAAGTGTAAATCATCTTGCTATTTCCTTTGGTTAGTGTGTGGAAGTTGTTTGAATATTGGTTGGAGGATTTGTAATCTCAAAACATAAACCCTATCCATTTCATTAAAACTGCTCCTAGGGTTTGAGTTGGTTTGTTAAAGTTTGATTTTGTGCCAAGTATTCCAAATCCCATTCTCCATCTGTGGTTTCCTTCCCCATCACTATCATATGATCATATAGTTCCTCCCTTTTCTCAAATGTCCCAAAGCCAGTCATATCACTTGTTCCATTTATCTCTATCCCTAAACCCTACAATTCCCCATCACTATCACTCTCCCATGTCATTTTCAAAAAGCCCCAAACCCTAGATTCCTAAACACAGTCAAGTGACTGTTATTGCATTGTAAACTTCACTTGAATGAACCACATTTTTACCATTGTACTATTTCCCACAGTTCTATACCCATTGTCCCCATTTATCACAGTCCTTTCCTATTTGGCAATATTTTGGAAATTGAAGGCAATAAACATCAAGTCTTCATTTCTCATTTTCAACAAACCAAACATACACTTGGCATAGACTTGAAACACCATGACAGACACAAATTCATCTTATGGGAAAGACAGTGATTCTACCATAGAGCTTCATTCACCGAGAAGGCCTCGTAAAGGAGGTAAACATGTGAGAGAAGAACCCACCTCTTTAACTCAGTTTCAGGCCTGCCCACTTGCCATGGCATGCTTCCGAGAGCAGTCATGCTATTAGTATTGTGAGAGGATTGCTCAAATTTGGCATCATTAGGAGTTAGCCCAGTTTTTTGTTTTACATTTTCGTGATGGTCATGTTACTCTCGCTGGTGTAAATTTCACCTTGACACCAGAAACCATCTCTCAGGCAACGTAGATGAAGAAGGCATCGAGGAGGCATGAAAAGGCATAATATTGGTTGAAGCTTCTTTGGATGAGCATGGTACTTGATGAGGGACCTTCAGTCCAAATTTCAAGGATTTTGGAGAAAATTTTGTCATTTTTGAATTTTTGGTCACAAAACAGGTTTTCCTGCCTGATGCGTAGCGCCACTTGGCGCGCGCTTACGATTGGGAGATCCTCTGGAGGAAAACTTGGTATTTATGGATTTTTTATGAAAATTTATACATTCTTAGGAATGGACTAAGAATTTCATCAAGTTCTGGGTTGCCTAAAGGGTCAAAACACCCTAAAATTGGCCTTTCTGCCACTTTTTGCACCCACAGGAAGCAGTGTTGGGATATTGAACTTTTGGAGGGGAAAATGGACACCAAATCCAAAAATTAAACTTGGGTTGGAAATTATATAGGTAGGGCTTTCCAACTAGCTATCATGAGCTCAATTTGGACTTCAGGAAGGGCCTCAAAATCAGCTCCAAAGTTGTGTTACACATAGAGATTTTGGGTGCGGCGCATAGAGAATTTTGGCCTATTTTTCACTCCACAACTCAGAATTTCGCCTAGTTTTGACCAGTTTCACTTTTTCTTGTAAATATTGATGTAACTTGATGTAATTTCATGTTAATGATGTAATTTTGGCACATTTTTACTTGTTCTAGAAGATTCATTCACCAAAAGGTGAAATGTGAGTGAATGGATCAGTTTCCTAGCATATAGAGGCAAGTTGTTTCATGGCCTATTTTCTAGTTCCTAGTTTAGATATGGTTGAAAAAGCTCATAAAATGATGAGATCGACCCCTAGAGGCATGTGAATGGGTTTGGATTGTCTATATGATGTATTTTATCAGTCATTTTCAGGGTTGGATATTTGGGATTGCTAGCACTTCATTGTACATTTCATTCTACAATTTTGGCGAAGGAATAGACCAGGGTTTGCAACCCTCTTTGGGATCCTTGTGGCTCTATGTTTTGATGGTGTTCTCCCCTAGGTATCTGTTCACTGATGTTTATGTGTACCATTTTCATTCTTCTTTCTTCTTAAACTGAACAAACAAGTTATAAAGGTAGAATTCATTGGTTTGCATTGCTCTGCCTTCATTTTTGTTTAGTTTTTCATGTTTTCATCTGTTTGAGGAGGAATATTGAGATCCTCTTGCCCTCTTCAGCTCCTCACCAGTCTGATCCATCCATCCACTCAAGCTATAGCATCAAAACTATTGCCTACCTTGCCCCAATCAGAACTCTGCAAAACTAGGCCTAAACCTCGCACCCAAAACTGCCTTTCCCTTGATCCAACAAAAACCCCAAAAAAAACAATCAAAATCCTTCACTTATATACCTAGCCTGAAATTAGCTTTCATTTCAGTCATCTCAAGCCCTATTGATTACTTTTCATTGAGATTGACCCGGAGAGAGCCCTCTCCTGTTCTGGTAGGGCTAGCTACCAGACTGAGCATGGTATGATGTTACCCTGAACTCTGCCTTCCTTTAGCTTGAGGTATATTTAGGCAATAACAGAACATATATAGCATTCCAAATAAGAAAAGCATGAATATAACACTAAAATTTCAAAAATTTCGTAAATATGCTGCAACATCAAGACATTATAACCATGAGTAGAAACAATTGATTCATATCATTATAAACAAAAGAAAATATAAATTACAAATTGCTCCAAAGGAAATGCGCTCAAGCCAACAAGAAGTGGTTGAAATACATTAATGAGAACTAGCACTGGAAATGCCGTGCTGCTACTATTGCTGCTGTTGGAAAATGCTTCTACTAAGAAGAAGAACCATGTGCGAGAGCCTGCTGGATTGATCTAAATGATCTAGGATTTTAACCATGGATTCTACTCAAAAAATATAGAAAAAACCAGAAATGGTTTGGACAGATTTTAACTTTGGATTTTTGGCCCTTTTTGGGTTGCCAACTACATCCCTCCTGGATGACTTATGCAATCCTCCTGGGTAACTGCTGAGATGGGACTGAATTGATGATCTAACTTTTGAAATAGTACCTAATCAGCTCAATACATGAAGGGATGGTCCCCTCTCTTGATCTCCAAGCTAGAAGGTTGAGATCTAGCTCCTCCTTCCTCTGCTCGAGTTGCAGCTGCACACTGCACAACTGTTGGAATGAACTACACTATCAAGAGGGCTGAAGTTGTAGTCTACTTCTAGGTGATGGAATATAGCTCACATATGATGGATATAATCTATCCAAAGTGAGGGGATGATCCCTCACAGGATTCCAAGATTAAATACTTGGAACTTCCTTCCTCCACTAGATCTACCTGGCTAGACTGCGCAATTCCTAGAGGAATCGCTACTACATGGAGGTATAAAATACTGGCCTAATGCCAGATATCACAATGCTTCTCCTGGAAGAATAAAATGGTAGCACATTATGAAATGATGAACCCTACACTATTTTCTTAGCTGAAATGATAATAACTACCTTCATCCTCTCAAAATCTAAGACGGGAATGTGTAATTCTTGAAGTTGTATGTGTAGAAGAGAGGGGCTGAATGTGGCACCAATGTCAAATGATGAATAGATACTCAAAATAACCTTCCTAGAGTAGGCACTCAAAGTCCCTAGTGGGTAAGGGTGGGATTCCCACTGGGAAACGCCCATGTGCTAAACAGCACAGCAAATTTATCTAAACAGCTGAAGCGTGCAAAGAATGTGAAACGAAAATACAATATCAAATTCCAGACTGATTTTATTTGCTGCCCTCATCTTCCTTATATGGTTGTGCGCCTTCCCTAGCCTTGAACCACCTCATAACTGTGCTGCACATGTGCCCACTAAGCTCCATGAAGACTATGTTGTCTCTCCATGATCTCCATGATCTCTACAATTAATCTTCACTCCCTCCGTCATGTGTGCATTTACTGCACCACTTCCTCCACCACTATATCATTAATGCTCTATGATATTACTTTTATTCCTCCACTCTCTCCACCATCTTCATCATTAATGCTCTATGACCTGTTATTCTCCTATCAGCTATCTTTAGAAGTCTCACCCTGCTGCTCTAAAGAAAAACCCATATTTTGGGCTTAATTCCCTCATTTACCCCTCTACTAATACCCTCATTTATCATTTCTTCATTCCCCTCAAAAAACCCTAAAAAAAATCCCCCCTCATGCATAATTTTCTCCTAAAGACCCCTAAACAATGAAAAAAGTCCTTTTTCATTGATTAAACCTAACTATTAGACCTATCGAACACTTTCATTTTTTATAAAAAATTTGTTTTTTATGAAAAAAACCCAC